>BRDA01009005.1:135024-160553 GCA_036984385.1 Crenuchus spilurus
CTGCCAAACAAAGTAGACTGAGCAGGGGTGTGGTAGTGGGGTGAAAAGTGGGACTGAGTTACCAGGGTAGAGGGTCCTTGAGGAGTCTGAAATGTTATCTTCCTTTAAATATTAAACATATGATCATTTCCTCAACTATAAACCCAAACTGATGAGGAATGTGTTTGGCATTTCATGAAACAGGGTGGGATTACTTCTGACAGTGATTGAGGCATTAAGCAGATTAGTGCTTTGAAAGAGGAATGACTGACTTGACCTGACAAAAATGTTACAGAAATATTAACATCTGACCTTGTTTACCTCCAAGGTTGATTCAGAATTTCAGAAAAATCAGTGCAACTCCCCTTTAAAACGGAATTAAAGTGGCAGGTCACAAGCTAATGCTAATGCAAGTGCATCAGAATGGACTTCAGCCTGTGTCTACCAGTCTACACACCAGACCACCCTGAGGGCCAGGAGAAAGTGCAAGTGACACATTAACCAATGAGCTTGCACACAGAGGAATTTGACCTCTGCACTTAACCCATCCATTAAGTGAAACACACATACACAACAGTGAACACACACTAGGAGACAGTAGGCAAACCCAGAGTGGTGGGCAGCCCTATCCATTGGGAGCAGTTGGGGGTTCGGTGCCTTGCTCAAGTGCACTTCAGTTGTGTCCTGACAGTTCAGGGGATCGAACTGGTGACCTTCCAGTAACAAGGCTGATTCTACAACCTCAAATCCTCAGCTGCTCCAACATAAAAGATCATCTAGATCAGGGGTGTCAAACTCCAGTTCTGGAGGGTCAGATTCTTGCAGTTTGGTGATGTTCCTGTGATGTGCTGTACACCGACCCTCCAGGACTAGAGTATGACACCCCTGATCTAGGGGATCCAACTGCAACGACAGACCATGGTCAGCACCATCTCAGCCAATGTCATCCATAGACTGGACTGGACTACTCGGTGCAGGACTAATTGCTCATAGTCCTAAATGGACTAATCAGGAATAGTCATCCACAGTCTGAAGTGGACTAATCAGGACTAAACCTCCATAGTCTGGACCGGACCGGACCAATCATCCAGGGTCTGGACCGGACTGGACTAATAATCCAGAGTCTGGACTGGACTAATAATCCAGAGTCTGGACTGGACTAATAATCCAAAGGCTGGACTAGTGAGAACCATGTGTCATGTTGCTCACAGCCACTCTAAGCGATGCTGTTGTTTTGTTTCTTTCATTGTTTCTCTTAGACTGTAGGGTTTTGGACTCACCTCCTGAGCTTGTCGAACCAGTGTCCTCTGATGGCTCCGAGGAGATGAGGGTCTGATAAGAAGAGGGCTCTCACAGCTCCGGCTGAATCTTCACTCTGCTTCATCTCCGGCCATGAGCAGCGAAGAATGGCGGGGAAATAGATGCCATACTCACAGAAGAGAAACACACAGCTCACAGAAACAACGAGAGACAACGCCAGACTGCACTTACATCTCCCGCTCAGTCCAAACATGACCGAAAACCGGAGCTTATCCGCAACCAAAGCGACGACACCAAATCTGTTAACCTAGTGAGTCCTGCATGATGAGGGCTGCAATCATTTGTTGTTCACATTGTAACATTTCCAGGACAAACCGGCACGTTTTTACAGAGTTTAGCACATCTCTCCTCTCACTGCACTGCCGTCTTCTCTCAAAACACTCAGCATGACGGAAGAAAAGCGCGTCATGTTACTTTGTGACTCGTTTTACCGGCGAACCTCTCCTGGTCTTTCTTGGTCCAGTCATCTTCCACAGTGAGCCGCTGGTTCTCCCCTCACATGAGCAAAGCCAACAACGAAGCCTCGTCTCGCCTGTCGGGGACGTTTTTCTGCACAAAAGAGAATCGGACGAGCGAGAGTGACGCTGTGCGTTACTGCACACATCTCTAGTTCCTCATGTGTGACTCACCACTGTCATCTGCAGCCCGAAAGATGAAGCTCGAGTATAAGACCACGACGCTGCAGTGCAGGCGCCACCGTGTGGTCGTCTGTGGTACTACAATAACGGCATGACTGTCCTCCGTGGCGTTTATTGTAATCGCTCGTTTATATTCATTAACCCACAGTAATGAACCAAATTCATGCATTTCACATTGAAAAGTCATGTATACAAAGCCATATTATGACCATCTAATGATGGGAATAAACACCCTTGGTGATACCTGTGCTTCTGTGATCACAGGAAATCCGCTGTGGGGGGTCTATTGCTCTGTACCACTTCTGCATTCGTCGTTACTAAGTTACATTCGTCGTTACATTACTTTGTCTGTATTTTCAATATAGTTTTTAATAAAGTTAATAAAGAAACATGTTGAAAGGAGAACTATGTTTACATTATTTTTTAACTGTTAAATAATCAAAAATATAAACGCTCACACATTTATATGGTAAAGTCATTCGTTTTTTGTTCTTTAAAAAGCCATTATTTCATTCCAATTTCCTTTCCTTCTCTTTCTTTCCTCGCTTTCTTCTACGCCTTCTGTCATTCATTTCCTCTTTCTCCTGGTATACTTCCTCTTCTTGGCCTTTTTCAGCTGTGCCAGATGCATCTTTCTTTCATCTTCTCTTTCAAAACGTTCTCTACTTCCTGCTTCCAACACTTCAGGTCTGTCTTGGACAGCTCTGAGGTTCTCTGCCTTTTCTTCTTTGAGCTTCCTGTATAAAAGAATGTCAGCCTTTACTAAACCTCCACTTTCTGCAATTTGCAGTCACTAAAACTCAGTAACACTTAAAGATAAAATGTCTTTTTTTAGTCCAAATTAAAATGAAAACCCTAAACAAATTAGGAATGTTTTCATTCTTTTTCACTACACTGTTAGCAAATTCTGGCTCACACTTAATACTGTTATTGGCCCAAATACCAACATGGTTCTTTAAACAGCTTTTAATGGGATGATTTAGGCTACAGCCTTATTGCAAGGTACAGTCACTACACAAGTGTGTTGACCCTCTTTTTTGGTTGAGGGTCTAAATTAAAACAGAAGAATGTTTTCAAGGCTCAAGGATTTAATCTGAAATAATAATAATTTACCATTTAACATAAACCAGCACTGCATCAGCAGATGATGCAAATACTCAGCAAAGTCACACTGAAGAATTCTAACTAAAATGTATTTATTATTAAAAAAATAATAATTTATGGCCCTATGAGAACTAAGGCAAAGATACAACAATAATGTACATTTCTGTTAGAAAGGAGTGGATGAGACAGTGGTGGTTAAAAAAACAAAAAAACTTTATTAACAGAACTCAAACCTTGGATATGAAACAGATATGCCAAATTTGGCAATGAAAGATGAAAACAAAACTGTGGCTATGGATGATAATACAGTGACAGGACATAGACCTGAAGACAATAAATAAGTGTGGTGACAAACATGACTATGAGCAACAAACAATGACAGACAAGGACTGTGAGACACAAGGGATCCTATATACCAAACATAATCAAGCTAGGGATTGGGCAACAGGGCTGCACTATGACAAAACAGTTGTGGCCAATGACGAGACAGGTCATGACGTGACGAGGACGGAGAAAACAAAATGAAAACAAAGAGCACCTGGACCCAGGACTGAGACAGGAACGAGGCTGTTGCAGGAGGTTTCACAATTTCACATATGTACACAATTTTTAAGCTATATGTAGATAGTGAGAGTATGCACAGTGTAGAACTTTATATAAAGTACGCTTTTAGTCCTGTTTTTGTTGTAGCTGAATGTGACTCAACTGAACTTAACTCACACATGACTCGTGTGTGGTGAGGGGGAAGACTGGCTCCACCATACCTACAAAAAATAAAAAAATGATAAACTCAATCCCATTTTTTAAAATTGGATGCAGTGTAAAATGTAATACATGTAAATAAAAACAGAATTCAATTATTTGCATACCTCATATACCCACATTTTACTCACAATAGAACAGAGAACACATAATATGCTGATAGTAAGATATTTTACTATTTTGTGTAAACAATAACTAATTTAGAACTTGATAACAGCAATATATCTAAAAGAAATTGGGACAGGGCCATGTCTACCATTGTGTAGCATCCCCTCTTCTTTTAACAACAGTCTGTACATTTCTGGGAAGTGAGGAGATGAATTGCTGGTGTTTTTTGGGAAAGGAATGTTGACCCATTCTTGTCTACTGTAAAATTCTAACTGCTCAGAAGTCCTGGGTCTTGTTTGCTGGATGTGCCAAATGTTTTCTATTGGTAAAAGGTCTGGATTTCAGGCAGGCCAGTTCAGAACCCTGACACTTCTTCTGCATAGCCTTGCTGTTATGATGGATGCAGTATGTGGTTTAGCATTGTCTTGTAGTGTCAGGCCATGCCTGAAAGAGACATAGTCTGGATGGGAGCATACATTATGTTGTTCTAAAACCTCTATAAACTGTTCAACATTGATGGGGCATTTCCATATATGTGAGCTGCCCATGCCATAGGCACTAATGCAGCCCCATACCATCAGAAACACAGGTGTTTGAACTGTACGCTAATAACAAGCTGGATGGTCCCTCTCCAATTGAGTCTGCAGGACACTGTGTCCCTGGTTTCCCCAAAATAATTAAAAATTTTGATTCATGTGACCACAGAACAGTTTTACGTTTTGCTTTAAATGAGCTGTGGTCCACAGAATTTGGTAGTGTTTCTGGATTGGCCTTGTTCCTTACACACAGGAATTTCTCCAGATTCTCCAAATCTTGATGATTTTATGTGTTGTAGATGGTGGGATATGTTTTGGTATTTGCATTTTATTTTGAATAACATTTTTCTGAAATTGTTCCAGCATTTTTAGACAGTTTTTTTTTGTTGCAAAGTTGTGAACCTCTGCTCATCTTTACTTCTGAGAAACTCTGCAATGTTCTTTTTATTCCCAGTCAAGTGATTTAGTTGCAAATTGTTTCTCCAACTGATTTTTATTAGTACCACTTATTTTTACAGCCTTTTGCTGCCCCCGTCTCAACGTTTTATTTATTCAATCACTTATATGATTATACAACTTACCTTCTAGCAAAATTGGCAAAAACCAAGACCATTACCTGTGTTTTATAAAGATCTGTTTGGATTTTTTTGAATTTCTTCTCCAGCTCTCCATACTTTTCCTTTAACTTGTCCCTGTCTCTTCTCTCCTTTAAGAAGTCCTCCTTATACACACGAGCCTAAGAAACCACACAAAGCTTTGTCGTAGGTAGTTTTAACAGTTAACACAAAACAACATGTCCAAAAGTATGTGGACATCAACTTTTGATTCATGAGTATGTCAGTTTCAGCCACACCATCAAGCTGGCTGTTAGTTATATAGATAGTGTTTCTTCATATTATCCTGTCTTTTGTTTGGGTCTTCTTGGGGCTTCTTATTGGCTTGTTCATGTTTCTATGATTGTATCCATCCATCTCTTCGATGTCCACCACTTTTCACCCTTTTACCTTCACCTGTTCCAAACATAACTGTCTTTTGTACTTCTCAATGTGTTCAAAATACGGTAATCAAGCTTTGAGTCAGATGTGAGAGGTTTGTTGGTCAAAATCCATTTGTTTGGTTTCTTTGCCAATGGCTAAGGTACTCTTAATCAGCATCAAAGTTTAAGGATCAAAGACTGGACAGTTTTAATCTACATTATCTACATACATCAACAAATCATATGACTGACTGAAGAGCCCACTGGATTTAAACAGGACATGGCCTTAGTATGGCAAGTGAATTTTTAAAATGACTGCCCTGCTAGAGCTGCCCAGGCAACTATAATAATAGAAATAATAGAAAATAAAAATGGCTGGATAAAACATTTGCTACAGAGTTTCTTCCTCAAAACCTTTTATCAGAATTTATTATGTATTGCTTTGAATTGAGATGTTCAAAAAGCACATGTGAATGTGTAACTGTGAAGTTTGGATGTTCACATACATCCAGTATATGAGGAAAGATTTTACAACAACTCATAATCCTGCATTAGAGATTGTGGCATTTACATTTACCTTTGTGTAAATGTATTTCTTTCTTTCCAATTTGTATTTGTTCTCTAGATCCTAAACTTTCATCAGTGATGTTTCTGACCACAGGACTACTGTTGGCTGGAAATTTTTGTTTGGTGGCTTCTCTTAGCCAAACAGTGACAGTGACATATGTAAAAATGCCACTGAATCTCAAACGCTTGATCATGTTTGTGTTGTAAATGGTAAACCTTAGAAAATATCTGTTTATTGGTGGTTCTGTGGTTGTGGAAGCAGAGGGAGACTAAAAAAAAATGTTGCAGCAACATATGGGCTACAGGTATACAGTGTATACCTACAAAATCTTTATGATGGTAGGCTTTTTCGATCAAATGATATAGTGTATATACAAAGTAAATAAACTAATTATAAATGAATTCTCTGGAAACAGTTTATCTCAAGGCAAAAACTCTTTATTAATTGGGTACCTGATGTCTCCAGATGTTCTCCTCTGTCTGTTGGCTCTTCTGCTGCACTGCCAAGCTCTTGTGCATCCTCTGAAGGACCTAAACAGAAGCCGCTACTTTAGAAACGCAAATTGTTTGTGTATTGATCCTTTCCACAAAAAAAAAAATCCACTTTACATGTAAAGATATGGGGTTCAGAAATGTATGATTGAAACATCCCTAAAATATATCATATCACTGTCAGTTATATAATAACACCCAACTGTTGTTACCCAAAGGATTAAGAAACAGCTGTTTAATGTTACTAAAACTTCTACAGGTCTTTCATTGTCTAAAAAAATTCAAGCTTGGAACATTTCCAAAGAAGAGAGTTTATCCTCAGACCAAATTTTGAAAAATTACATGAATTATTTGCACCTTATTCAGTCTCCTGATCTCTTCTTCTTGCTGCTGCCCTCTGTTGCTCAGAGTGTCACACTGCACCCTCAGTCGCTGTATCTCTCTGTCTGCCTCATGTAGCCGAGACTTTCGTTCAATCTCCTGTCAAACAGACAGTCAATGAGAAACTCCTAATGAATTAAAGAAAAAACAGAAAAAGATCACTAGAGCCTCTTTTCTCCCTCATACTCTGCTGCAAGTGTGAGACGGAGGCTTCCATTCTTAGATCAGTGACACTTGTGGTGAATAGGTTGAAAAAACAGAGCCTAGTCATTTCCAGAAAACAGTTGTGGCTGAAATTGATCAGAACATGCATTTCTTTGTTCTTTCTGCCATGCAAATGACATATTTTGACTGATGAATTATGGGAAATTGACATATGTAAACAAACTTACTGAATTGAATCTTCAAACATGTAGAACTACAAATAAGAACCAATTCATTCCATAACACACACAGTAAATCTGCCAGTGTTAAATCAACACTATTAGAGTTAAATTAACACTGAGGGTGTCAAAAAGTAACACTCTCAGTGTTAATTTAACTCTAATAATGTTGATTTAACACTGGCAGATTTACTGTGCACAAAACATAATTCCACACCCTTAAAGGTGGTACAAATAATGTGACGCAGTGACTGAGCAGAAATGGTTCATTCTTTAAAAATGTGGTTGTTGAATAGTATTTAATAAGTGGTGATATATAGAACCATGAGAAAGCAAAGAAGCATTTGCATACATAAATGCTTCATTACCTGCTGAAAATGTTGAAAAATGTGTTATATGTAACGAACAGCCATAACATTAACACCACTCACAGATGACGTGCATAACATTGATTATAGTTTGAGAATGGCACATGTAAAGGTCTGGAATATAAAGGACGGTAAACAATGCTTGATTCTTGTAGATGTGTTGGATGCTGGAGAAAAATATGCAAGCATGCAGACCTGAGCAACTTTGACAGAGGCCAAGTAGTTATGCAACTGTGTCAGAGCAGCTCTAAAACAGCAAGGAATGCTGGGGACTCCCAGTCAGCAGTGGTCCTACTGAAAGTGGCCTCTCTGATATTGGTAGCTTGTTTAACACTGGTTTAATCTAGCTCAGGGTCATCGTGGGTTTCTTTACACCTTTGTCAGGCACATTACATTATATTAGTCACAGCCAGGACAGCATGTCAATCCATCACTGAGCACAATAGACATACATACACTCACGCCAGGGCAATTTAAGAGTAATATACATTTACATATTTTTTAAATATTTTTATATTTAAAATGATAAAAATGTAATTTTATTATTTTTATAATTTTACATATAAAATTATATAATTTTACACCGATTAGCCATGACATTAAAACCAATTTGTTAATATGGTTAATATGCTGATGATCCTCTGCATGCTTCCAAAATGGCTCAGACCCATCACATTATGGACTCTACAACAGCTCTGAAAGTGACCTATGGTATTACAGGATATTTAAGTCCTGTAAGTTGTGAGGTGGAGCTGCAACAGACTGGACATTTTCTTCCAGCACATCCCACAAATATCCCATATATATCCAAATATATAGTCAGCTGGACATTTAGAGAATTTAAAGGACACTGTGGGTACTGACCTCTGTTGACCAGGAGCATTCTAAAAGCCTTGCCAATTTGGACATACTCAGACCCAGGTATTATCCCATTACTATATAGACTTATTCAAAGTGGCTCAGATCTTGTTTATTTTCATCAGCATCCAACACATCATCTATGAGAATCAGTAGTTTGTTTTTTGAGTGTTCAATTACTATTATAAGATAATCAATAATAGTGACTTCACCTGTGTGTGTTATTAATGTTGGTTCATGCATATAGAAGTTCATGTTTCTGATGAACTTTCATTTTAATATCAATCTGACATTTGCATCACCCTTTTCAGTGAACTGAAAATGACAACGTGCTTAGTCACATCCCCTGTAATGTAATAAGGGTTATTCCTGCACACAGTGTTCTACAGTTGAATGTCACCATGTGCTCTTAAAGTGCTTGTGTTACTCAGAATGTTTTGATTCAGAGATAACTCAGTACGACTGCCAGGTTTAAAAATATATGTATCTTTAGCAACCATGTTGTGGAGGAATTACATGCTGGCTGTTGGTGTTAAAGATCTGATTTAATTGCAAATAAATCTCTATGTACCTGTAGACTCTCTTTAGTGTCATTTGTGAGTGAAGAGAAGGCCTCCATTTGTTTCTCTTTCTCTTCTCTCCTCTGCTCATAGCTGTTCAACCTTCTCTTTAATTCTGTGACCTGAAAAAAATCACTGATTACAAACCATGTCTTACATTCCTCTTTAAAGTGAATGGCTGAGAGTGAATTTATTGAGCTTATTAGTTTACATGATGTTATTTACAATATTGAGTGATTGAGATGTCAAAGGTCTTACCTGCCATTCAAAACGCTGTCTAAGGATACCATACTGTTCAGCCCATTTTTTATTAATAAAGAGAAGCTGAGAGAAAAAAATCAAATATTCACATTTATTTATGTGTAGTTTCTCTGTATGTGTGTGCAGTTGTTTTAGACATTTTCAGTTTTTTGCAGAAGAAACAGAGAAAAACAGGCCTAACCTATAATGTCAGGGGCAATAAAATACTCTTATTAAAGTATTCATATACACCACTATAATTTAAAAGTGCTAAACTACAAAATTTAACTACTTTAAGGAGCACACATTTTTATACCTTCATAAAATCTCAATGAAAAGCATTACCGATGGCATGAGCTAGAGGTTTTGTCAGTCCCAATATTTCCATCCTACTTCACTTTAGGTCTGTTTCTGATTTATCCAGATGTTTTTGTGTTTTGTTTTTCTTGTTGTTGTTGTTGTTTTTATTTTATTTTTGTTTACCTATTCACCTATTCATTTATTATTATTATTATTATTATTATTATTATTATTATTATTATTATTATTATTATTAATGCCAAACATCAGCTAGAGGGGTCAAAAACTCCAAGCATTGATTTTTGCAGCTGTGTTCTCTCAAAAAATGGAGCTCTATCCAGTTTCTCTGAGGTGAGTTGAAATGGCAATGTGATCTAGGGTTAACATCTAACATCAGTACCTGATCTCACTAATGTTCTTGTGGTTGAATACAACCAAATCCTTACTGCAATGTTCCAACATCTAGTGTGATTTTTTTTGTTACTATAGCAAAGGGAAACAAACTCTCTATTAATACTCTTGATTTCAGAAGAAATGCTTGATGAGTAAGCATCTATCTTTGAACATGTGTATTTAACGAAAAATAGTAATATTACACATCAGTTCCTACATACACCAATAAGCCAAAACATTATGACCACCCCACCACCACCACCAAGTGTGGCCAAATCCACAAACAAAAAATGGGGCGTGATTTGAGTGGGCAGAGCACCAACACTGTTCAGGTCTTCACCTCTGCCTATTCCTCTTCAACACATTGACTCCCAAACCTTGACATGCACCATTGTTACAAGACAATGCATGTTATGTCAGTGGTCATAATATTTTGGCACATTTGATCAGAGGAGGATGGGTGCCTCATGTGAGTCTGATTCCTCCCAATATGTCTTCCTCCACTTCTGAAGTTTTTCCTTGCCACTGTTGCTGTTGGCTTGCTCAGTGGGGATTTGGTGTTTGTTATGACTAACCCTGTAAAGCTGCTTTGTGACATCAGTTGTAAAAATCGCTTTATAAATAAATTTGACTTGACTAGAGGGACACCTGCTCATCCATTGTTTCCTCTGACATCCAGGGTATTTAAAACGGGCTTATCCTGCTTTTACTGGAGTAACGACTCTCCATGGAAGGCTTTCTACTAGATATTGGCGCATTGTTGTTAAGATTTGATTGCATTCAGCAACAAGAACATTAGTGAGGTCAGGAGGTTGGATCCATCCCACCTCATCCTCAACTCATTCCAAAAGTACTGGATGGAGCGCCATTATTCCAGAGAACAGTTTTACTGCACCACAGCTCAATGCTGGGTGGCTTTATACTCCTTTAGCCCATGCCTGGCATTAGGTATGGTGCCAACAGGTTCCAGAGTCCTATTCTACTGGTGGTACTTCTATACAGGGACTAGATAAGATGTCTGGACATTTGTACATCTGTGAATGGGTGCAAGTAAAAGCATTCATTAGGAGGGGTGTCTGCACATATGTATAATGCATATGTGACATACGCATGATCCCTCATCCTAACATATACAAATAAACCATTGTGTACATGTTTGAGTCTGATAATACTGACCTCTTGATTTTTTCTCTTCAAGTTGCAATGCTTGATATGCAAGTTCTGAAAACTAATGTCAGTGACCTGTAAATCACACAACGATGTAAAAAAAAACACTGAAATATTATCAGTCAAATAAAAATAGTGTGAACAGTCATATTAGCACTGCTGTTTCATGAAGACATGCTGCTTTGAATTTCCAGTAATGCAAACGAGAAAAAAATCACCAGATTACACATGCACATGCGGTGAAAGATCTCTCTCTCTCTCTCTCCCCCACACACACAGAGAGATTACACCCACTCCCACACTTGCACGCTCTCATATTTATACTCATCTAACCTTATTTCCCCTCACCTGTGAATCAGATGTGTGTGGCGTGTTTTGGTCTGATGGAGTTTGGGTAGCATAAGATGCTTTAATCCGAAATTGTAGAGAAGTGTCAAGCTCTACACTATCACACCTACAGAGAACATCAGGAAATTTAGTAATACCAGTAATTCCACATTAGATGCAAATTAGTGGAAAAAGACACGTCATATCAAAACACACTAAAAAAGCAATTATAATATAATTATAATTTTGTGTAGTGTAACAAAAAATGAAAAACTAAAGACTTGAACAATGCATGATATGTTCATTTATGAATGTATGAACTAAATAATTTTGTGTTATTAAGTACAATATTTCTAGATAAATGGCACTATGCTGATGTGCACTATGATAAGATACATATTATATACATATACAGATAACACTGCAGGTCTAGTAGTAGGTACTGTATATAATATACAGTATATAGAGTACAGTACTTTAGCCCAGTCGCTTCTGTCAAAATATATTAACAAAACTATTCTCAACCCACTCAAACGACATGCAGGTCTTAAATAAAGTTTCACAGAAAAAACAATGCATTTTGGATGAAGAGTGACTTACTGTCAACTACAAAAATTAATACAACTTCACCATTACAGGCAGACAACACCAGGGCTGGTAAAATTCAGATCAGATTCAGATTCCTCTGCATTTCCACATTCAGTTGGTTTTCTCCAGGCAGGTGCAACATTCAGCTACATGAGCTTTTTTTAAAAATCATTTTCACAGTAAGTCACTTTGTTTCTATGAGGCTTCACTTAAGATCTAGATGCGGTTTGAGCAGGTTGAGAGCTTTGGTGATGTATTTTGATGCAAACATTTGGGCTACTTTAAGTGATTATTGAATATCTTCACAGTTCTAATTTTCTAATGAAGCTAAATTTGGACTTCAGACTCATCTTTGGTGATCATTATATTTGGGGTAAGTGAACTATTTTGTAGATATTATTTTTTGTCAGTCATTTTTAAAAAAATTGACAATAATTGTGTTTGTAGAAACATATTATTATGACACATACAAATGACCATAAATACACTAAATAGTAACAACTATTTTGAAATACATTCTTGAAGTGTTGTGAGCTAGACTGATGGACAAAAGGTTGGTTCCAAATGTTCTTCTTAATGCAACATGGATTTGTTAACTTTATCAACAGCACACTTTGATTAAACATAACGAAGTATTGATTAACCAAACCAGGTGTTGCATGAGAAAAATAAATCATACTTGGACTGTCATGAAGAAATTATTCAATCAACACTTAAAATCACTACTTATTGTATTAATGTTATTTGTATTATTGTAATATTAGCTTTTTTATTAATATATGTATATATTGTTCTGTCAGGTGTCAAATTAAGTTTACATCTAAGTATGTAATTTCTAATCAACTGTACACTTATCGCAATGTGAGGATGGTGTAGAGGTGTGTTAGTCTACCTGTCCGAATACTCTTTATCCATCCTCGGCTCTTCTGCTTTCTCCTCTACTGAAAGTGTCTCTGTGAAAAAGATAAGCGTTACAGCATCAGCCTTCAGTCATCCTTTCTCACACCCACAAACACCCAGAAAGTCAAAATCTCTTTTCTCAGTGTCAAATGAGTGTAGACTAACCAGTGCAGTTTTATCTTTTAAACCACTATCCAATATTTCTTTAATTACAAATAAGTTATGATAACTGTACACTTTACAATAATATTAAATTCACAACAGCTAAGACAATACTAAACATGTAACATTACTAAATAATGTCAATTTAAATGAACTAACATTAATTTAGTCGTTTCAGGTATTAATTCAGCTGTTAAATTAATGCTTAAAAGCAGATGTTCTCTCATTTCTTTGCTTCTCTGATATATTATTCTTACTGTTCATTTCTCACACAGCATTCCATTAGCTTAGCTTAAGTCACATCACCGTAATGGGTTATAAACAGCTTTGACAAATAGTTTAATAATAAAAATAATAATACCTCACCGGCTTTAAGTGTCCAGTGCTGATTAGGAGAGATGTGGTGGTCTGTATGAGCCACAGAGATGCTTTAAATACAGAGGGAATCCTGATGGAAAAAGGTTAAGACGTGTTATTGTACAGTGGAGTTTCTACCACGCTGAGGATTCCCCGGTAAACGCGGGGTATGTTTCCTATAACAGGGATTGCCCTCCTGCCTTATTTTTGTCCCCACCTGTATTCCGTCATCTGCACTACGATTGGTCAGAATTCCTTATCACGTGTGCGTCTGTTTATGTTCTGTTGATATAAAACAGCAGCTATGTCTGTTTAGCTTTACATTTTTTACTTTCTATATTTTTAACATAAAACAATTCACATGCAACGCGATAATAAGGTAACTAAATTTAAAAAATAATAAAGTACACCGTCTTGACTGCCTGTTTATGTTTGATTATCCAATCGTAGCGGAGATGGGCGGGGTCTGCCGGAATGCGGGTGGGGAAACAAACACCCACTACTCTGATGAGAAACGTAAGCGGCCCCTAAAAAGGACTTCACCACACGTTCAGATTCCGAGCGACACATGCCGGTAAATGACACCCAACTCGAGTAACACAGAAGACCCCGCAGACAGACTGAAAGGTCGCTGTTAGCTGCTGACTCACGAGATCAAAGCAGGATGTACAAACACTTTGTTTCCTTTACAGTGTGACACACAGCGCTTTATTACCGCCATTACACACACACACACACACACACACACACACTCTCTCTCTCTCTCATACACACACACACACACACACACACCGCTTTATTACCACCTTTACACACAAACTCTATCTATCGATCTATCTATCTATTATTACCACCATTACAGACTCTCCATCTGGATGGATGGATGGATCATTGATTAAATTAAGGGAATGTAATTAATTAATTAATTAAAAATTAAATCCAGTCTACAAATGTTTCATCACAGGACTACAAGGTGATCTCACAAAGAATAACTGAACAAATTTACAGTGTGTACAGTAGATCCCCCTTGTGTCTTAAAAGCAACTTAACTGTGGAGGCATGGACTGTACAAGAGCTCTGAATGTAACTTGTGATATCTGGGACCCTGGCATTATCAGCAGATCCTTTATGTCTTGTAAGCTGTGAGGTGAAGGCATAGTGTTCTTGTTCCCAAATTTGGCTTGAGATTTGGAGAATTTGGAGGCCACTATCAGTAGGAACTGACCTCTGTTGACCAGAAGCACTACACAGGTCTTGGCACTTTAGAGATTCTCTGACCCAGCTGATGTGTAATAGGTCATCTCACAGATTTGGGGGGCACTGATGATGATTGTTACACTCATATAGCACCTTTCTCAAACCCAAGGACACTTTACAATCAACACACTCCATTAGGAAAAACCCTGCAATGAAAGTCCAAGGTTTCCCAACAGAACATGGCTCAGGGCATCCTACTGCCTCCACTAGCTTGCCTTCTTCAAAGTGCATCCTGGCACAATTTCTTCCCCAAAAAAGTAACACACATGCATCCAGCCAACCACATGGTCTAAAAGAAAATATTAATCAGAATGTTCTGATGCTTAGGTGCACATTATGGTGGTGACCTGAAGTCACAATATATGCATTCCTGTATGCAGGAAGTGTTCTGACATCTTTCTTTCATAGCCAGCATTAACTTCTTCAGCAATTTGTGCTAAGGTAGCTCTTCTGTGGCATTGGAGCAGGTAGCCTAGCTTTCACTTCCCAGATGCTTCAGTGAGCCTTGGCATTTTCACCAGTTCCGTGGTTGTCTTTCACTGGCCCACTTTTGGTAGGTACTAACCACTGTATATCAGGAACACCCCATAAGTCCAGCTTTTTCAGTCATCTAGCCATCACAATTTGGCCCTTGTCATAATTGCTCAAATCCCAACAGTTGCCCATTTTTTTCCTATTTTCATCATCAATCTCAAAAACTGACTTGCTGGGTAATACAGTACTGCTGAGGTTATGCATACGACAGCCACTACTATGCAGCAATGCACTATACAGGATTAGCAATTGATAAAACAACCAAAAAAAAAGAGTCTCAAGTGAAAATGTTATTTATTTACAATAAATTGACCAAAGAACAGCAGGTTAATAATGTATGTTTACATTAAATTTGGCCATTAGACATAGCTTACATTTACATACAGCTGTGCAGTATACACATTTAGAATAAACTAAACTTGTTTATGTGTTGTTCAAGGAGCAATGGCTGTAATCTATTTTACTTACTTTACTGACTTACAGTATATTACTACCGCACCCGAGGATTCAGAATTACACAAATGCCCACAGTAAAATTGTATACAGTGGGGAAAATAAGTATTTGATACACTGCTGAGTTTGCAGTTTTCCCACCTACAAATAATGAAGAGGTCTGTATTTTTTATCATAGGTACACTTCAACTGTGAAAGACAGAATAAAAAAAAAATCCAGAAAATCACATCATATTATTTTTTAATAATTAATTAGCATTTTATTGCATGAAATAAGTACAGGGGTTAGACAATGAAACACCTGGTTTTAGACCACAATAATTTATTAGTATGGTGTAGGGCCTCCTTTTGCGGCCAACACAGCGTCAATTCGTCTTGGGAATGACATATACAAGTCCTGCACAGTGGTCAGAGGGATTTTAAGCCATTCTTCTTGCAGGATAGTGGTCAGGTCACTATGTGATGCTGGTGGAGGAAACTGTTTCCTGACTCGCTCCTCCAAAACACCCCAAAGTGGCTCAATAATATCTAGACACAAAGACTTGCTGTCTTGGTCACAGATGCGCCAGCAAGACGTGCAGCAACAATTTGTCCTCTTTTGAACTCTGGTATGTCACCATAATGTTGTGCATTGTAATATACTATATAACTGTGCTCTTACCTGCTAACTGAACCTTCACACTCTGCTCTTACTGGTGCAATGTGCAGTTAATGAAGATTGGCCACCAGACTGGTCCAATTTAGCCATGAAACCTCCCACACTAAAATGACAGCTGTTTCAGTTTCATTGTCTAACCCCTGTATATGATCACCTACCAACCAGCAAAAGTTCTGGCTCTCATAGACCGGTTAGTTTTTCTTTAAGAAGTCCTCCTACACTCATTACCTGTATTAATTGCATCTGTTTCAGCTGTGCATGAAATACTTATTTTCCCCATTGTATACATTTCTCTGCTAGTAGCCACAGAGCTAATATTGTACGGATGCTCAAGTGCTATTTACATTAAGTTTGACAACTGCTATTTGTGTCATATTTACTGTGTCTCTGAAGACAGACATTATAAACTTATGAGGTAGCACATCAATACAAAAAATTACCCATCGCATTTTCAAGGGTTTATTAAATAAGTGGATACAGGCTTATTAAGATAGCTGTAGACGTGCTAATTTTGTTCAGATTTGAGTAACAAATGATCATAAACTACTAAGTTAAACTACTAAACTACTACTATAAAACTGCAATCGGCACTGGTTATTCTGTTGTGTGTCAGTGAATGACTACAGCATATTATACAATGAATTTATAGACATCAGTCCTGGTAAAGGCACTTTTACACACACAAGTACTTTTACACATTCATAATCTGAGGTCAGTCCAAAGGCAGACATTGTAAAAAAAAAAAAAAAAGACAAAACATTTTCAGTATTGGTGTGTGTACTGTGAGTGCTGGATGCTGTGAGAGCAGGCCTGATTTCACATGGCTGTCTTTAGTCAGATTATGTTCTGCTGTTAAATTCCAGGCTGCACCAGGTTCCCAGAGAGTTTTCCCTGAATGCTGAGTGGACTCTTAGAAGCAGTCACCGCACGGAATATTAAGATCAGAAATGCATTCTTCAACTCTGTTACTAGAAATCAAGAAAAGCAAAGAATACATATATTAGTGTGTATGTGTGTGTGTGTGTGTTATATGACAACACATACACATTCTAGCCATTTAAAGACTATGATAAAATATACAAAATCCTGCTGCTTTAGATACTCACTCTTCTGTTGAAGAAGTGTGAGGTAGAACAGTATCACAGTGACAGTGTTTTTATGGATTAATATTTAAAATGTTTATAGAGGTTGTTTATGGGCTAATATCTATATTCTAGAGTATAGCCTGTTACCTCCAATTTTAGTCTATTCATTATATTCCTACATCCTATGAGGTCTTGTGCAAGAAATGTGCTACACTTCAGGCAGATGTTAAACAGCTGTAGTAAAGCTATACGCTGTTATACATCTGTAAAGAATCAAAATACCACACCAAATGTCCAACCCACTGTACAGACTTGAAGCCCTTGGGAATTTGATCAAGAGGAAGAAGGCTGGCTGAGCTGCATTGATGTTTGCTCCAGGAGTGGAATGAAGTCACTAAACAGTAATGAATATGACTGGTATAGAACACGATCACATTTATTACACCAAATGGTGATTTCTGAACACATCCTAAGTTAAACATGAGTACTGTTTGGTTTAAACTTTAATATGAACTGAATGAAGTCTGAAAATACTGCATCTTTAGTGTTACTTTGACCAGTAGTTCATTATAATAAACTCTCTAAATAACGTTTATATTTAGAATTTGGGAGAAATGTCAGTAACGTAATGAGCCAACAAAAGCTATTTTGATTCACTTTTGAGGGCAAGCTTCTTTCTTTTAAAATGCTAAGCCAGTCATAAACGCTAAGATTATTTGCAGGTAGGACTCATTTTGGAGTATATTGGGCCACTCTTTTCTGAGTGGCTATTCCACTTTCAGGGGCAGGCTCCTCTTTCCTCATTTGCTAGTGACAGTCTTCAGCTGTGGGCTGGTCCAGCTTGTAACTGGCCCACACAAGCTTTCCATATCGTGGGCCCAGACACAGAGCTGTTATTCTGTAAATGCTGTAAACCCTGATCAGTGCCACACATTGTGCAGTGAACCACCTTTCAAGTTTTGGCAATGATTGGATGGTATGTCTGGCATGCTGCAGTGGACTGTTTTTCTCAAGTGTTTATTGTAAAAAAAAAAAGAAAAAAAGAAAAATTGTACTTTACTCACTAAGGAACTACTCTGCAGTTGTATGCAATGTTAGGATCCAGAGTATTTTTCAGAATCTGGAATGAAGGGCTGGCACAGGTGGTCCTGAGAACAAAGAAGTGTGTAAAATCAATTTTTAAAGCAAAAACAAACAAAAAAATTGCTAAGAGCTACTGACTGGACATTAAAAACGTCTACTTAGTTATTGAGGTAAATTAAAAGATTTATCTGTAAAAAAAATGCAGTAGTAATACGCTCGTGCATGTGTCATGGTATATAACAATGAAGTACTTTTAGACTAAAATATTTTTTTTTCTTAAAGGAAGAGAGAGTTTTGATATATATTGATTGTGTTTTTATGAGACTACATAACATTAAAATTGACATCATATAAAAAATTACAATGAAAAACAAATACAGTGAATAGCTAAAACAGTAAAACCAGTCATTTAGAAGCCTTAATTTGACTTGTAATGTTATCTGATTTCATAGAAAAGATCTAAGCTTCCATTTCTTGTAGCAACATTAGGCTCATAGCTCCAGTATAAAAGTATAATACAAAAATATCACTAAATACAGTTCAATGCAGATCTTACATTCTTACTGTTCAAAGAAAAAATAACTTTTGGGATTTTTTGGTCTTTACATTGTGTTAAAATTACATGATGATTAGTCCAATAGAAGTGCTCCAAAACTGCAAAAATCTATTTACATGATCTTACATCGATAGCAAAGAAGGTTTTTGCCCAGTCATGTAAAGTTATCATTTTGGTGATATTTTTTTTCTTTGGAAAGCAAAAAAATACGTTATGTTATGTGACTGTTTTGCAAATCAATCTTGAAAGTCTGGAATTAAGCGCAAGTAAGGAAAACTCCTTGGATATGAAGAAAAGTTTCTGTCTTCTTTATCAGTTGGTCAGAATTGGCTTGTCTCATTCTGAAGCATTATGATTATTCTTAAATAAAACCATGGAGCCATGATAATATATTGAAATTATATATCTATGCTGACCTGCTTTTTTAAAAATATAATTTATTTCTAGGTTTTTGCCAATTTTTATCCCCTTCCCAATGTAGTGGTAGCCAATTAGCCCATCCCTTCCGTTAGGCCTCTCCCCATCACTTTTGCAATGTCCCTCACTCTAGGAGGGTGCAAGCAAGCACAAGCCTCCTCCGCTGCGTGTGATGCAGCCACCGCCTCTTTTTTTTAAACCGTCGCTGGAGAGCCTAACGCGCTCGGAGGAAGGCACACAGGGTCCCCAGCTCCGATTGGACCAATCAGTAGACGCCTGAACCAGTGGACATTGCAATGTGAAAGTGATAGTGAGAGAGAGCGCCATCTACCTGCCCAGAGAGAGCACTGCCAATTTTTGCTCTCTTGGGCCCCAGCTGTTGATGGCAAACAGCATGACCGGGATTCGAACTCGCGATCCTCGGGTCATAGTGGTAGCATCTTTGCCCACTGAGCCACTCGGGGCCCTAAGCTATAGAAGAACAGAAGTCATTGGATTCCAGAATTATTGTCAGTATTACAGATTTATGTGTATTTAAATCCCTGATTTGCTAGTATGGTTGACTCAGACATATAAGCTCATCTTTCTTTTACTGATTTAAAAATAATTAGTAGGACTTCTCAGAATTTGTCTAAACTTTGAAAAGGGGGAAATCTGTTCTAGACAATAGAACTTGGAAACTTTCTCTGGATCAGCAGACCAAAGTTGGCAACTCAACCTGTTTGTTTCCTCTGTGACGAGTAGCACAGTCAATCCTTTCACTTTACTGGGGTCCAAATTCTTCACCTCTATACTTCCAAATATACTGGAAGAAAAAAAGAATATAAACAAATAAAGAAATCTTATTACCACACTGTTTAGTCAGTTATTGTTCATTTCAGTTATCATCAGGCACTGTAGAATGGATTAATGATGAAAAACAGAGGTTCCATATAAAGATTGGTCTACAGTATCAAAATAATGTATTATTATTAGGTTACTTGATTAGTTTAATTCACTAAAACGTACAGGAACATTCATTTGGAACACTGTGCAAGAAAAGATGCATTCTACAGTATCAATGTTGCAAAGCCCAGTACGACTACAGTAAAGTATTTTGTTTTTGGTTTACCTGGTGGTACTGAATGGGGTTTCAATGGATCCATTAAGCATTGCAGACACATCCCCACATGCTGTGACAGCAAACTAAAACAAAATTATAAATAGAAAGAAATAGGGTTTGTTAAAATGGCATGACCTACAATCTCTTACACTTGGAAAACATTTAAAATAACAAGACTTGCAATTTGGAACATCAAGAGTAAAATGAACACTATTCACTGATTAGAATTCAACCCATGCCCATCAGTCCTACCCCCAAATATCCTTAACCTCAACCACTTGTTAGGTTAAAGAGCCATTAGCCTGAATAAAATAGTCATTTGGATGAACTGCTTAATTTGATGATAATAAAGCAATAAGGCTGGAAAGGCAATATGTTGCAGTGATTCTACAATGGATCTACAAAAGGGTGTCATTAGACAACCATTTTAAAATGGTTCATCCTTATCATTGCAAGGTATAGTCTAAAAAGATTCTGGCTTATTTCACTGACCACGCTTATATATTTTATTCTATTATTAATGTTCACTTTCTACCTCTGTACACCAATGTTTGTGCATGTGTTTGGATGTTACAATAGTGTGTATATGTATGTTATGTGTATGTATTGATGTTTATGTTGCTGCACTAGTGCAAGTTCTATTGTCTACTTCTGTATTCAGTGTACCATGTACTGAGAGACACGGTGAGACCAAAGCAAATTCCTTGTGTGCAAAGTCCGATTATATGCACACATTAACACAAATAAATCAGGACGCTTATAAGAGCTGGAGCAATCCAAGCATTTACATGTCCAAGCCCATCATAAATAGCCAGGCTAAAGTCAGCCTAGATTGCTTATTTTAACTGGGCTAAGCTTAGGTTGACTAAGATTGTAGTTGGACTATGACAAGTAAACAATGCTGTTTACATCTAGGGTCTCAGGACAAAACTGATTGAGTGTGCATGAAAACAAGGTCAAAGTCAGAAATAGATCATTATGTATTTAATTAGAAATATCCTTTTTCAATGTCAGGAAATACCTAAATGCATCGTGATGGGGACATTTTTTAGTATTTTAATGTTTGGTGTAAAACAAATTGGTCTTTTATTCTGTTCTTGTAAATGTGCTTTGCTCAAGTTCAGACCATATAAGAAGAGCATGAATATAGTGTGCATTAGTACAGAATATAAACATTGGTATAGTGTTATATCAAAGGTCCTGGAAGCTTTGTATACTGTAGTGTTTTCCTTGTTTTAACAAACCCCAGCACAGTTACGGGTTGTTAATGGGTTGCTTATTTGAGTCAGTGTTAGGAGCAGGAAAAAAAAAAAAAAAAAACACTAACCAGGGAGCTTCCAGGAGAAGGGTAAAATGGCAACGCAACAGAATAAAATACAATGACTTTAAAGAAAAAAAATTTTTTTATTCATATTAATCACAACAGGCACATGCTTTATGTAAAAAAAAACCTACAGAAATTATTTTTACTATTATTATTATTATTGATAATAAATAAATAATAATAATAATAATAATAATAATAATAATAAATTTGATGAGTGGCCATAGCTCTACGTATCTTCAGCATTTACAAGAGTTCCGAGCATGGCTCAGCTAATCAGATTTTGGAAACCATCAGTTCAAGTATTAGTGAATCTAAACTTTTCAAAGTTGTTGTTGTTTACAGTCATATCAGCAGCTATCCATGGCTAAATCCAGATAATTAGTAGAGACATTTATAATAACACAGTCTACATGGTTTTCAAAGTCCATACGCATAGTCAGGATCTCATAAATGTTTGATGTCAGCGTCTCAAATCAAGTGTTTGTAACAGGTGCAAGACATGAATTCCCATAACTTTGGTAGTGGTGTAAATGCATTGTCATATGAAATTACAACACTTTTTAGAGTGTTGTGCAATGACAATTGAAATATTAATCTTAGAGTATCTAACATTCTGCCACAAAATGCATGAGCAGGCATATTTGTTGCAGTTAGCATGATAGCTATACCCATAACACAAATGTAAATATTACACTTGATAATTATATACTCGTTAATTAGTTAGGTAACTCACTCCGTGGTCCTATGTTGGATAGTGTAATCTGTTTTCCAAAATCAAACCAAAACCACAAACACCACTATATTCTTAAGTATGTTACATGAGTGAAGTGCATTAATGTTGTTAATAGTTAATACCATTTGTTAGAGCCACTGGACATCCTCTATGGTAACTAAGACAAAGCTTCATTGAATGTAAGCTCTGCTGGTCCTCCAGCACTAATCACTAACAGACTACACTTCCTGCCATGTCAGTCCGGAATGCAAACAGCATGTGCATTAATATACACCATACATTCAAAAATTTGAAGACACCTATTGATCCAGCATTTCTTCTGATGTCTATAGTATTCATTAGGGAGGCAACAAATATTTGGCAACTGAAATTATTCCACCAAAAATGGCAAAAAAAATAAAATAATAAAGTTTACAATGACATTTTCATTGTTTGGCTGAATAACTGAAATGAAAAATAATTTATACGGAACAATGACATTTTTAGCAACACAGTGTCAATGTTACAGTTTTCTAGTTAGATGTGAACCAGAGTGGAGCTTTACTGTGGTAAAGTTAGAATAATATTGTACATTCATTATTTTGCTTTTCCTCACCAGTTAACAAAACATTATGAAAGCTGTGTGGGTGCTACAGAATGAACATGTCAGCAGAATGTGGTGTAATTTAACATTCACTAATTAGAAGGGGTGTCTGGACACCTTTGAAAAGACAGTCAAGGGCTCAACTACCCATTCCAGACTCAATTTAGTACCTCTCCCTTCTTAAAATGTATATTTTGGAATGCCACTATTATAATATTCCAGTTTAAGTCCTACTGCAAACTTCTGAGTATCAGAGATAACACTAGTCCACATATCACACACTAAAATGATAAAATTGGCATGCAGGATCAGACAGGAGACATACAGGAGTATTCACTGGCAGGTTAGTTTTTACAGTCTAACCTACAGAATTGCAGTTTGAGTTTGAAATTTCTAAAATAGATATGAAAAGAAGTGTGGAGCAAACAGGAAATAAAGAAGAAGAGGAATGTTTGATTGACCCCCTTGGGAAATCTCTCTCTGCATGTAACCAAGGGCAGATTTAGAAGTTCTGGGGCCCCAAGCATTGTCATGTCTGGGGGCCCTGATCAAACAGATTCTTTTTTATGGTTATGGTGCGGTACAGGCTTAAACATAAATTAAATTATTATTATTGATTATTAATAAATATTAATTATTATTCATACATTTTAAACAATACTTAAACATTATTATTAATATTTTATTAGGAATTACTAGTTACTATTAATAATATACTAATAATAACTATAAAATTATTATTATATTATTATTATTATTATTATTGAAATAATATTAATAATTAATTAAATATTTATTATTAAACATTAATAAACTGTTAAAATCATGTAATATAAAATTGTCACCCAATTCTGTGTTACTACTCAAAAAAATATGAGCAGAAAATAAGCAGAAATTCTGAATTATTTTGATAAAGGTTAAACTTAGAGGCATGTAAATGGATGGCTTATCACAGACTGGCAGATCTGTGCAGAGAAATACACAGAGAGAAAAGCAGGTGAACACGGACCTAGGCCAAATCAAGACCGCGACCCTGATAAGGATTAAGCATATGTGATAATGGATGGATGGTTTGAAAGTCCAGACGATGACGGAGTGGCTGCTGTGACGGCCAATCACACATTAGTGAGCGGTCTAAGGAGAAACAGGCTTCCAACTGAGTGGCTATTTTTTTGCTGGGTCCTAGTGCTCAACCTGCCTCTTTTTAATATAGCGTAACACTGTTTTTGGACTGAAAAATCAGCAGAGAACCAAAACGGTCTTTTTTTGCCAACCTCTTTTGGCCAGCAGGGGGCCCCCTGATCTCCAGGGCCCCACGCAGTTGCGTGGTTTGCGTGTTGGTTAAATCCACCCCTGCATGTAACCCACCCACAGCAAATACACACAGACACATTAGGGGGCAGTAAGAACACACATACCCAGAGCAGAGGTCAGCAACCTACTGCAGTGCCCAGGGTGCAGTTAGCTGCCTTGCTCAAGACCATTTTTTTGCCAATGCTGGGGATCAAACCAGTAACCTTTTGCTCCCAAGCCTTAACCTGTAAAGCCATGGCTGCCCCCCAACCATGGCCAAGAACTAATGTAACTTCACAAGTTACAGGTCAGGTTAGCTAGAAAAAACACATTAGCCACCTTTACTCACATGATCACACATATTGCTAGCTACGGCTGAAAATTAATAAATTTGGTCTGGAAGAATTAAAATTAATCTACCACCAACTAAGGCTACAGTCATTACAAGCCTTTGCACCAATCAGATTTGGTTATCTTGATGGTTCACATTCATAAATTTAAGTGACCTGTGAACAAACCCGTCTCTGAAACAGGAGGCATCACCACCAACAAAAACATCATATTTGTACAGGGTTGCCAAGTTTACAAAAATACAGTCACTGGTGAATCTTCATAGGTGGTGGCAAACAGGGTTTATTTTGCACTAAATACAAACCGGTTTCCAAAAACGTGGGGACACTAAACAAATTGTGAATAAAAACTGAATGCAATGATGTGGAGATGGCAAATGTCAATATTTTATTCGTAATAGAGTGTAGATGACAGATCAAAAGTTTAAACTGAAAGAATGTATCATTTTAAGGGAAAAATATGTTGGTTCAAAATTTCATGGCGTCAACAATCCCAAAAAAGTTGGGACAAGGTCATTTTTACCACTGTGTGGCATTCCCCCTTCTTCTTACAACACTCAACAGACGCCTGGGGACAGAGGAGACCAGTTTCTCAAGTTTAGAAATAGGAATGCTCTCCCATTCATATCTAA
>BRDA01009005.1:160653-170702 GCA_036984385.1 Crenuchus spilurus
TATACTGTATATTTTTGCATATTGTAATTACAGCATCCAGGCTGTGGTTACTCCCCTGCACTTTATGTATATAACACTGTATTTTGCACTTCTGGGTAGATGCTAACTGCATTTCATTGGCTCTGTACATGTACTCTGCACAATGACAATAAAGTTGAATCTAATCTAATCTAATCTAATCTAATATGAAAGTCACTCAAATCTGATTAGAGAAAAGATTTGACATGTCCACACAACCCTGAAAAGATCAGATCTGAGTCACATGAACAAAAAAAAAAAAAAAACGGTCTCTGTCCAATATGTCCTACAATGCTCATGCCTAGTGATCTTTCTCCCAGGAGTGGCTTACTGAGTCCTGCAGTTTGTTATTCTGTTCATTGGCTCCAAACATTGAAAATGATTTTGAATAAGTCTACTCTGAGAACTTTCTTCTCATTTGTAAGCAAAGTCCAGGTTATAGACAAGCTTTCACTTTCTCAGGCATACTCACATTAGTTGAAGCCCTAATCCAGAAAGAACGGACTGGATTGTTTGCACACTCATTCCAGCCAGGACAATCAGTAGTGAACGTTTCTGTATACAGAACAAAATATGCAAATATCACAGTTGAGAAGATGCATGTTTCTTAATAAGGTAGGTACAGTTAAAGAAAATGTGATTATACCTAACAAAGTATGGAAGCTACTAATACATGTACATGAACACCCACAGTGAGAATAAACATGAATTAACTTTCCTGCTATGCATTTGTTTGTTAGGCTTGTAATCAGTTTTAGCAAAACTACTTGAAGTCCCTGATTTGAACGTTGGGCCTACCTTGGCTGTGATTTTTGCTGCACCAGGTCAAGTTATCAAACATGGACCCAAGCAATGTGTTCTCCATAGTCTGCAGGCATTCTCTGTGTTCCGTAAATGCATGCACCACAGTGTTTGTCTTGCTCCAAAACAACATCTACACATGCATACAAAAAAGCAATAAGTTCTACAATTTATGCACAAATCATATCAGAATATTATGACCACCAGCCTAATAGTGAGAATAACCATCCTTGGCTTGGATTACGCTAGCGAGTCATTGTGGCATCTATATTGGATGATGGAAGGTGCCTGGAGGCTCTCATGCCCATTCCAGAGCACGGAACTCCAAGATTGTATTGTTATGAGTCAGCACAGCAAATCTTGAGATCCAAGTGTTACTAGATATACTCCAATTGGCTGAAATCGGGCGAGTTACCAATCCAGGGAAGGACAACAAAGTCACAGTTTTACTACTAATACTGCACCACACTTGCACTATGAGGTTTGGTGTTACCCTGTTGATATGTACCATTATCATTAGGGAAGAACATCAACAAGTACAGGTGCACATGATCTGCTAGGATTGCGAAGTGTCTGTTGGCACTCAAACAGTGCTATTATTGGTCCAAGATCATGCCAGGAAAACATCCCCCAGACATGTACGCTGCCAATACCATCCTGTGTCTGGCTCACAGTTGCCTCTTGGCAGGGTATTTGCCACTGTGGGTCCACTTTATGCAGAACAAACCTGGATTTGTCCTAAAAGGCAACGTTTTTCTAATCCTCTGTGTCCAAATATGGTACTCCTTTGCAAACTTTAGGCGGCACTAATGATGAACCTTGGTTAACACTGGCACCATTAACCATGCATCTATGACAGAAGAGTGTTAGCTCAATGGTGATCCCTGACAATTTCCTAATTTCTCTTGTGTTCATTATAGAGATGATCTAGTCCACTGTAGCCTATCGATTGCTCTGTACCAATTCTCCACTAGCATTAATGGCCCATGGGGCACCACAGTTATGCCAAGGGGAAGCACTCAATGTACAGAAGTTCATCCTCAGTACACCTTGATTATGGTCGCTTTAGAACATCTCATAAAGATAATGGTTTCCAATATGCTACCACTCTTTTCCCAGTACACGATTACCTGCCCTTCTGGTCAAATTGCGTCCTTTGCCCATGACGACCGTTTTGCAATCTGATACAACTGACTGATGTGCTCGCTTATTTATGAATACAGTAAACTCTGTTACACAGCATCTGTGATGTTCATTTCAAACAGCAGTTGTCATAATATTCTGATACGTCTCTCTCTGTATGTACATATGGAATATATAATGATTCCAAAATAACTGTAGGAATGTAGAGAATATTAAGAATTAAGTTAAAATTATGACCAAGAGTTCTTCATTCTTTTCAAAACAGGAGATCATATATATATATATATATATATATATATGTGTGTATGTTTATGTTGCAATTTTGATGAATGGATCTAAAAAACACCTTTTAGACCCACAATACGTAAGTTATTATTATCCTGCATGTATGTGTGTATAATGAAGGAAGGTTGTTCTTACAGTACCACAGATGACATGCTGTTTAGTTGACTGAATTAGAGGGTCATATGCCTCAGCTGTAACATTACATGGATCTTTCCCCACGTAGGCCTGCTCAAATGTTCGCCAGATTCTCTCACAGTCATTGTCGCTGTAGAACAAAGAGAAGAAAAACGGCCATTTATATTGGCATCTACATGGGCCAACTACTGTTTCAAACAGGCCTGGATTGCCAAGATGCTAGAAGAATACAAAGTGGACTCAAACAACTTGGTAACCATTATCACTTTGCATGAAGAACATGTGTGTTGTATTAGAACCAGGGCAACATAACATGGACAAAAAGTTCATTTAAAATAAATGAATGCATTTGAAGAAATCATTGTAAGAGCTTACCCATTGCACAGGCCAATATTACAACAATGATTAACAAACTATATTGTGCAACAGAAAGGCCCTGAATGAAGCACATTACAAATCCTCCCATCAACATAACAGCACAAAATCTCTGTCTTCATATTTGATGAAATGTGAACTTTTAATCATGTACGGTAATGCTTTTATTGTCACTAAGAGTTTTCCAGGAATTTGGACTTTCCATTAACAAGAAACACTCCAAGGAATCAATCTGCTACAGAGAACAGAGATATAGGCAAGCATGAGATTTGAAGAAGGACAAAAAGAGAGGCACTAAGACCACAGAGAGGAAAAGATCCATGAGTCAACAATATTAAAAGTCTATTAAAGACTTTCACTGTGTTGAACATATACTGGATGTCAGGGATATAAGAACATTGCAGATAAGACTTTCCCTATGAGCACATGACAAGCTTATTAGGTTTGGAGTTCATGTGAGTGTTAGCAGTTCAGGAAGCTGGTTAGAGAAGCCATGACAAAGCAGACTATTTCTCAAGGCAGAATATCCCCAAATATTATTTTGAGTTGACCTCACACCTCAGTTTTCTTTGTAGTTTAGTCTATGCATTATACTATAATGCATTATACACTGTTATATTAGATTATTATGACCACCTACCTAATAGTGGGAATAGCCAGCCTTGGCTCAGATGACACTAGCAAGATGTTGTGGCATGAAATGTTTTAGGTGAGGGAAGGTATCTGGAGACACTCACGCCCGTACCAATTTTGCCACTCCAGAATGTTTTGCAGCATTTGCTGGAGTAGTCATTCCATTCTGGCATCAATGGCCTGTGGGGCACCACTGTTATGCTGTTGGTAGGCACTCAGTGTATTAGAAGTTCATTCTCTGTACACTTTAACAAAGTTGTCTCTAAAATATGAAGTTAGCGGTTGCTACCATTTGCCCAGTACCATGTTATCATGCCCCTTTTGGACAGGAGATAAATTGTATCCTTTGCCCATTATGATCACGTTGAACTCTGCTAGAACTAACTGGTGTGCTCACTTATTTATACATGTAGCAAACCCTGTCATATGGCATCTGTGACGTCCCAAACTGAGTTCATTCCAAAACAGGGGTGGTCATAATAGTTTCAGGACTTCATTGTTTAACATATATATCCGTACAGTGAAGGCTGTTTAAGCAGATGTGATTAATACTGACAATGTAGCTGGGAAACAGACTAGCAAAGACTAAATTCAGTGCTCTGTTACAGGGAACTGAAGCACACATATCAATTTCAGTTCTCACCTCAGCATATGTAGACGTGAGAATGTTTAATCACTGCTAGCACCCTGTGTATGGGCTTGGCCATTGAATGTATATGAAAGCATGAACAGGACGGAAAAGCTTTCAGTTTCATGCTAGCATGATGATGGCTTCACAGTAGCCTTCAACTCTTACAAAAATTAGGTGATACAACCCTGGTTAAACGATGGTATTATCATTGTACATTCTTATACGGCATGTTACAGTAGTGTATAAAACACAATTGCATTATTATGCACTTTGTACAAATGCCGTAATACTTCAGAACTGTTTTTATGCCATAGAACTTCCTTTAGTATCATATACCATGGATGTCAGTATGCAAATGATTGTATTGCATGCCCTATCAGTCAGAAGTTTGGACACACCTTCTCGTTCATTGTTTTAATTTTTTCCCCTACATTGTAAATTAATGCTGAAGTCATCCAGACAATGAAGGAACACATAAGGAATCATGTAGTAAACTTAAAAGTGTTAAACAAACCAAAACATGTTTTAGATTTTAGATTCTTCAAAGTAGGAACACAACTGATGGTATCAAACACATTAAGAGGGCAATAAATGCAAGTCATTAACTCTTAACAAGGCACAGCTCTTAACTGAAAGCCATTCCAGGTAACCACCTCATAAAGCTGACTGAGAAAATGCCAAGAAAGCTGCCATCTAAGCAAGAGGTGCCTACTTTGAAGAATGTAAAATATAAAACATATTTTGTTTTTTTGTTTTTACACTTTTTTGTTTAATAAATAATTTCATATGTGTTTCTTCATAGTTTGAATGACTTTAGTATTAATCTACAATGCAGACCATTTTTACAAATGAAAAACACTGATTGTCCAGAAGGTGTGTCCAAACTTTTGACTAATACTGTATTTTGTGTTTAACCTGACCTTAGCGTTCCAATAGTTTTTAATTCTGAATTTGTGCATGTGCTAGTATCCAATGTTGATATAATATAGTAGAACTTGTTGTATTACCACCATCCTTACTGAACAAACACATCCTTACAAAAAAGTACCAGGATACAAGTATCCAAAAACATACTTGTAAAGCCAATGGGAAAATGTAGCAATGTTTCTTTTTCCATTATTATGATGCCTCTTTTTTGTAAGGACAGGTGTTTCTTTAATAATAGTGTCCAAAAACACATCAATTTGTCATCATGCTACTTTTATTTGTAAGGTAAAGTAAAATGACATCAGTATCTGTTCAGGAAAACATTTTACACACCACACATCCGTGGTGTCCTTCCGCACCGCCATAAAATTTACTTATGTAGTCTGAGCACCGACCGCTAAGGTTTCAGAAAACCTCCTTACTAACCCATAAGCACCAGCCTTACCGTGACACATTGGCATGTTTGCTCAGGAACGCTTCACATCGATCAATGACGGTTTTCTTGAGCGTTTCCCCAGAGTTTGTGGTGTTTTTAAGAGATAGTCCCAATACAACCGCGAGAACAGTTACAGTCAGCAGCACCACCACAACACCGACCATCAGGCAACGTTTTCTCCGCTTTCTGTGCGAGTCGTACGGCATGTTTACTCAGCACAGAAACTCAACTCAGTCCAGCTGACGGAATTAGCTACAGTATGGGAGTGACCTGTAGCCTGCCAGAGAGCGCTGCCAAATATTACCGCACACAGTATTCAACGTATTATAAATACTGCCAAGAGATAGCGGGGCGTAACATAAACAGAGGAACCTGCAGTGTAAACGTCAGGGTCCAAATTATGACAAAGAGGGTCCCCTGCTGGACACTCGGACTCTGAGTGGCCCACAAAAAGAAATACGTTCCAGACATTCCTAAAAGTTAGTCTGAAGCTATATTTGGAAGTATGTTGCAAATGTATGAGTCAAATTTAACAAATTTAACTAAAAATAAACAACAGGACTTCCACAGAAAGTGATTCTGTTAACTATTAAATATGTGAAATTATATATTGTGAAACTTAAAAATAGTGGCTTTTATATTTAAATCAGTTGTTTATGTGAATAAGCTTCTCAGGCTACGTTCACATTACAAGCCACATTGACAAGCCAAATCAGATTTTTCACTCAGATCAGATTTAACTATCTTGACGGTTCACATTCACAAATGGAGTGTCTGTAATGTGAACAACAAATCTGTACCTGAAACGGCTCGCATGCGCACACTGATACGTGTATACACATCGCCGTAAACAAAAAACAACACATTCATGCAAGGTTGCCAGGTTTCCAAATATACAGTCTCCGGTAAAACTTCAGAGTTGGCGAAGTGCGAGTTTCTGCACTAAAGAAAAGAATAAATTGAATGAGAATGTTAGATTTGAAGAATAATTGTTTTAAAGCTCACTGAAATGTATGTATCATTTTAGATTTTGGGCTAGTTTCCGTTTGTATTCTGTGACTTTATGTTACAAAATTATTGGATATATGGGGGATCTGGCAACCCTGCATTTGTAAAGCCACTGTTTAAGTAAAACCACTCAAATGTGTGATGGTGTTTGCTCAGGAGGACAGTGAACAGGTGGTGGACTGTACATGATCAGGTGAAGAAGGTGAATAAATTCCAGCTGACTGCTTTTGCTGTTTTTACAGTGACATGAGTATTAGAGACTATGTGCATGCATACAAGCAAAAAGACACATGAAATCCTATCTGGCCGGTCACATTCAATGGCGTTTTCACACTGGTAGTGCGTTTGTCTGGTCCGAATCAGAATGACTTTGTTTAAGTTAGAGCGTTTCCCCCTATTTGGTTTGTTTTCACACAGGCACAAACCTAAAGGCACCAAAATACGCCTCAACAAACCACTGAACACATTGTCTCTTCTGATTGGTCAGAGCTGACTGGCGCGCAGTGTTGCGAATAACGGCGTTAAAAATAACGGCGTTACGTAACGACGTCATTTTGTCAGTAACGGGATAAAATAATTAATTACTTTTCCTGTCGTTACAACGCTGTTGACGTTACTGGTCATTAAAAGTGGTGTGTTACTATATATTGATATACTAAAAGTAATCCCAGCGGACCTCTGCCCAGGCTAGTGAGGAGTAACAGGTGTTACACCGAGAACTGTGACCTGTCGAGATCTGTGACTTGATAGAAGAAGTTCTCGGTGTAACACCTGTTTAACTTAAGTCAGTAAGCGATTGGCTAAGGCAGCGTTATGGTAGCCAATCAGAGATAGCAATTGATTTTTGAAGAATAAGACTATAGAGGTTTTGTTGTTAAGTTTACTTCTGTTGTGAACAAACCAGTTGTCTCAGGTTGAGAGAATTTAATTTAATTTGATAGATGTAAATGCACTTCATATAGTGTAACTGTTTACTTGTGCTTTTTTTTTTTTTTTTTTTACAAAGATTTGTATTTTAAAGGATTTTATCCTGCACTGGTCTGTTGATATGCAATAAATATCAAAAGCTACTCATTTCAACTGACTGAAAACTGCTTTTTCAAAAAATCCTTATTCTTTGACAAATAACTTTTTTTAACTGTAATGCAAATAGTTACTTTCCCTGGTAACGAGTTACTTTTATTATAGAGTAATTCAGTTACTAAGTTACTTTTTTGAACAAGTAGTGAGTAACTATAACTAATTACTTTTTTAAAGTAACGTTCCCAACACTGCTGGCGCGGCAGCAAGAAAGTAAAGACTACAGCAGAAGCAGCCCAGGGTGCACAGTTTGGTGATGTCACTGCTCTGACACTACAATTAAACTTGCTAATTGCCTGCTGAGTTGAATCAGGTGTGTTTGATCAGGGAGATCACCAAACTGGGCAGGAATGCGGCTCTCCAGGACCAGGGTTGGCCACCCCTGCTCTAGAGCAAGTCAACCACTGGTGCTGTTGCGCCACTCTGCGCGCACAAGACGGACTCCTACTCACCTGAGAGACTTTGTAAAATAGTAGTGAGTTCTCTCAAGGAAGAGCAAGAATGCACTCTGAGACTCACTGGAAGGATGGTAGTCCACCCACCTTCCTAGTGTTTGTTGGTAAACAATTAATTAAGGGACACAACCTGTAAATAGCAACAGGATAGTTAAATTGGTAAATTATTTGTTTGATTATTCAGTTAAGTACAACATACAAGATGTAGGGTTATATGGTGAGTGGTTCAGTTAAAAGTTAACTTTAAGCTCACTTAGTAGTTTTCGCTTATGAGGGGAGGGATGTGGTATATTGATGCTTCAAGTAAATATTGATTGTAATACCATCTCTCACCATTAGTATGCGCTGTGGACACAGCATATGTCACAGACACTGAAGAAGAACGGTTTTGGTAAAGCAAGTTGATGCCGCGTCCATGTGCTAGCTGGGTGTATTGCATATAGTCTGCTTCAGTATAAATAAGCCATTTAAAGAGTTCCTCTGCATCATCTTAATTTGATAAGCAAGTTATCACAACATGCATAGTTGGGTCAAACTCATCACAAGGTAACCGCTCTTGAGTTCATTTGGGACCGGACCAAAACCCCCTCCTTTCGTAGGTACCGTTCGTTTGATCCGCACACAAGTTTGATTACTGTTTTCACACCAGACGAAACGAACCGCACCAAGGAAGCAAACAAAACATTCAAGTTCATTTTTACTGGACCAAATAGTGTTGGTTTGAAAATGCTAGGCAAAAAATTGGATTTAAGTATCTTCAGCCTGGTAATGTGAACGTAGCCTCAGACACAACCTCCTAACTACCACTTCTTTAGTCATGGGCAGCTGTACTAAAATATCTGTCAAGCCACTTAACGATATACTCATGTTCAGTTTCAAATTTGAAAGCTTCATCTTAGACCAATGAGGATTTTATTTTGTTGTCTTTGTCCTCCACTAGTTCTAGTTTTAGTTTTCTATAGTTTTAACAACTGATCTGAACCCTTTAATTCATAATGAAAATGGATCTTTCACCATTAATGGTAACCCATAATCAATGACATTGATAGCCTAAAATATTTTATTAATATAATATTTCAGAACTTTATCAAAAGGTAATTAATGGAATATTTGCCAATGTTCATGAAACTTCTCAGAATAAGAGCACTAATCTGGGACCTGTTCCTGTTAGTAAGTCTTAGTAAATAGAGAGAGCTCATACTTTGAGAAACATTGTGAATATGGGCCATTCTTATGACTTTTTATTGCATGTCCTAAGCTCTTTCATAGGATTTTTTTTCCTAGAAAAACTTTCATCAATTCAACCCTTTATCTGTTTACTTAGATAAGCTTCATGCCTGTCATGAATAGTCTGAATGGTCTTCTTCAGTATGCAACGATCGGGTTTAATTCATTTCTTCATAGTATGACATAACAATCACTGTACATTTCACAGCTTTGCACAAATATAAAAAATAGAAGTAAAAATATTTGAAAAATATTCCATTTAATTACATTAGGTACTACTCAAAGTACTACTCACCTCCCTTTATAGCTTTTCTGTAAAATAAAATAAATGGTCAAATTACACCTTTTTAGCATGTATGTTGACATAATCACCATCATAAATATGTATACAAGCACAGTGCACAAGTCAGTTTTACTAAGATGTAGTCCCTGGAAGGATATCATACAGTGTATATAAAAGTACTTCCTGTTCTAACACAAACAAGTTTTAATTAATTGTCAAGGTTATGTTTTGTTTGTTCTTCAGATTTGGAATTGTGTTTTAACTTGTACTTACTGGGTTATGCTGTTAAGTGTGTTAACATCATATACACCTTGTAGAACATCTAGAACTTCTAAATAGAAGGTGAAAAGATTTTTTAAGCATTAGATTTATATTCAATAACAATTTTAGACCATTTTAGATTACTCTACCAGGCTTTTACAATACACTCAAAAAATATATTATCTCATTGGCAGTTAAAATATATTTGTTAATTTTTTACCAGATTTTAACAATAACTTATATTTAGATTACGAATTTTTTAGAAAAGTGGAAGATAAATCTTCAAGATCTACAAGATGTTCTACATATACTACAATTGTGTGAATTGTCGTATTGGGTCATTCATGTTCA
>BRDA01009005.1:170712-188167 GCA_036984385.1 Crenuchus spilurus
AATGCAGAGAACTATGTTCAGGTTCTAGAACAACATATGCTCCCATCTAGACGTCATCTCTTTCAGGGAAGACCCTGCATTTTTCAACAAGATAATGCCAGACCACATTCTGCAGCAATCACAACATCATGGCTACGTAGGAGAAGGATCCGGGTACTGAAATGGCCAGCCTGCAGTCCAGATCTTTCACCTATAGAGAATATTTGGCGCATCATAAAGAGGAAGGTGCGACAAAGAAGGCCCAAGACGATTGAACTGTTAGAGGCCTGTATTAGACATGAATGGGAGAGCATTCCTATTTCTAAACTTGGGAAACTGGTCTCCTCTGTCCCCAGACGTCTGTTGAGTGTTGTAAGAAGAAGGGGGGATGCCACACAGTGGTAAAAATGGCTTTGTCCCAACTTTTTTGGGATTTGTTGACACCATAAAATTTTGAAACAACATATTTCTCCCTTAAAATGATACATTCTCTCAGTTTAAACTTTTGATCTGTGATTTGTGTTCTATTCTGAATAAAATATTGACATTTGCCATCTCCACATCATTGCATTCAGTTTTTATTCACAATTTGTTTAGTGTACCAACTTTTTTGGAATCCGGTTTGTACAGTGTATATAAAAGTACTTCCTGTTCTAACACAAACAAGTTTTAATTAATAATTAATTGTCAACGTTATGTTTTGTTTGTTCTTCAGATTTGGAATTGTGTTTGAACTTGTACTTACTGGGTTATGCTGTTAAGTGTGTTAACATCATATACATCTTGTAGAACATCTAGAACTTCTAAATAGAAGGTGAAAAGATTTTTTAAGCATTAGATTTATATTCAATAACAATTTTAGACCATTTTAGATTACTCTACCAGGCTTTTACAATACACTCAAAAAATATATTATCTCATTGGCAGTTAAAATATATTTGTTAATTAGTGATTTAAACTAGGTAACTTTAAACAGTATTTGGAACTCATAAAGTTGCCAAGTAACTTTGTGGAGCAAATCTCAGTGATTTTTCCTTTTCCTTTAACTCACCACACCTAATTGTGACACAGCATTTGTGCTTTTGCCAGAATAGTCTGCTCTTTACTGTGTTTTCTTTGAGGATTACAGTAGCATTCAATAACTGTCTATCATTTGATATTCGACAAGGAAATGACATTTACAAAGCACCTAATCTGTCACCAAAATCTTGTCTTGTCTTGTCTGTAAACACTTACAAAACACTTTTGGTTTTTCTAACTCCTTCATTCTTTCTCAAAACAAGGACTGTTTATACAGAATGTTGTGCATGCAGCTGAACTCCTCCAAAATTATGTAAATTCATATATATATATATATATATATATATATATATATATATATATATATATACATAAAGATAAATATAAAAAATTAGTAAAAAAATTACCTTTCATGCTGACTTTATTAATGAATTAATATCACAACATTTGTACAGTCTTGAATACTTGAATAGTTAAGACTGAACTGAAACGGTAAAACTATTACATAATAAAACTGTGCAGTTAAAAGTTAATACTGAGAGGAGTTGGAGCAGCTGATTGATGCAGAATCAACAATCCTCTTAATGTGGATAAAACAAGAGAGATGATTTTTGACTTCAGAAACAGACACAGTGAACACTTTCTGCTAAACATTAACAACTTCGACGTGTAAATCCCTGGACACTCAACCCTAACCACACTGTTGAAAATAAACCACTTAATCGTCTCCATTTCCTAAGAAAACTCACTTCCCCCCCACCCATCCTCTGGTTCCATCTACAGAGGAATCACAGAGACCATTCCAATCAGCAGCATCACTGTTCAACTTTGCGTATGTGATTGCACACAATGGGATTTGACCTCAGCATTTCACCCATCCATGCAATGAAACACACACACTAGTAAACACATTAGGCTGTGAGAACATGTGCCCAAAGCGGTGGGTAGTCCTATCCACAGTGCACAGGGAGCAGTTGGGGATTAGGCGCCTTGCTCAAGTGCACTTCAGTCATGACCTGCCCGGGGATCAAACCGGCGACCTTCCGGTCACAAAACCAGATCACTAAACATAAGGGGCAGCCATGGCTGCTCCTTATGCAACCAAAGTCATTCTTCTACAGCATCTGTCTAAAGAACACTTTTTGTAATAGTTGTTTTTAAGACTGTATAGTTTCAAAGAATGGAGTAAGATAAGGAACACAAATAAAGCACTCTAAATAGTTCTTAATGTGAAAATATAATTCTAGAGGAAACCTTAAACTGGTTGGTATAGGAACTTATAACAAATCTAACAAAAAAATGATAACAAAATGATAAACAAAAAATATGCAGTGCTTTCAGACCTTGAATAAGAAATAAGAAAAAAAAAAAGACACATTCATATTCATTTTAAACAACACAATACTACTGTTAAAATGCTAATGTTGAAACTTAGAAAAGGTTGAGAAATCAGTTTGGGAGAATAAGCCTGCTTTGTTCATGCTCTTCACCAGTCTTTCACATTACTGTTGGGTGACTTTATGCCATTCCTGGAGCAAAAATCCCAGCAGCTCAGCTTTGTTTGCTCCAGAGGTTTTCAATACAGTTTGAGTCTGGAAATTGTAATGACCATTTGGAGTGATCTCTTCATTTTGTTAAGAGTTGATGCTTTTATTTTAAGAATATAGTTGCTCTCATGTACTGTATGTGGCATTCTAGAGATGAATGCTGTTTTTGTGGGTGAGACTATGGGAACAGGTCTGACAGCTTGATTGTCTTGGGTTCTTCATGCACTGGAGAATCATTAGTGTTCTGTATTAAAATAAAAGTGAATGTCAAGCATAGCATAAACACATCTACAGACATATTATGGAAATTGATAATGTTGCATTTGGTATAATTCAAAGTTGAACATAATGAGTCATTTAAAAAAAACTGCTGAGATGAAAAGCATGTACGTACACATCTCTGTCTGTGCAGGACCAGCGGAATCCTCGGGTCTCTAGAACACTTATGAGTTTCAGAATGGAACCTTTTGAACAAGATTCTCTAGAAATGGAGAGAAACATCAGAAACATGTTCAAACATTCTTATATCATATGTGAGGAGATACACAAGATAATTTACTTGTGAAAAGATGCTGCACTGAATGCTAACTCACTGTGCACCCTATCCCATTCACCAGAATGTCATGCATCATTGAAAGAACATACCTTTTTAACATCTCAAAACCAGGACATACCAGTATGTAGACTACAAGCTTAGAATTGAAAGCATTAAACTTGGAGTTTAAAAGCAGACAAGTCTGTTATACAGGATATTTACTTTGTATTCACCCCACCCAAAGATAAAGGAAAGAAAATAACAAAAGTAAAAAGATTAACGTCACAACATGTGAACAAAAAACGTTGTGAGCAGCCTTGCACTGAAACAAATCCATTCATTCTTGCTTACACAAATGGGCCCTCCAGATTTGGAATGACTTGAATGTGGACATGGGACACCATCCTGGGGTTCAGATTGTCCAGCTCTACACTTCCAAACATGCTGGAAGAAATAAAAACATGTAAATTAAGAAAATGTAAAGTTAACATTACAGTCTTTTCTTGGAAATGTAGAAACTGTAGAACATGTATATGATCTGCTCAAAGGATATTTTCCTTAATAACAGCTGATACAACTTTATTTAATATTTAAATAAATGATAGCATACTCAATCCAAATGGCTAAATTAAATTAGTTATTTTTAATTATATTTATTTTTTTGTGTTAAAGACTGTGAAATCTACAGGGCTTGTTCTGGTTGAAAACAAAACTTTTTTCTACATTTTCATCCCAGTTGAAGCGGTCCATTTGGTTAAAACTTCAGTTATTGGACTGAACTACTGCATTACATTAAATAGCAACAAATAAACCAATTATGTTTGGATTTCCAGTGGGTGAGCTCAATTTTGCTAGATAATAGTTTATCTTGATTGTTTAGAAGTCATTGATACATTACTAAATGTTAATGCAAGGGGTTTAAATCAGTTGCAATAAATGGAAAGCATTATATTTTACCGACATCTCAGGTAAAACATGTTGAGTCAGGCTGTTTTAACACTTCTATATTGAATGACAGGTTTTATGTAAGTAAAAAACTGCATTCCCCACCCACCTTTTTTAAACAAGACTGAGCTTAGCTACACACAAAACAGTCAGAGCACAGAACAGTGTTGCCAGGTTCATGGGTTTTTATTTGTTATTTTTTTGATCTCCCAATTAATGATGCTGCTCAAATAAACCATGTGCCATATCATCAGTTGTAATAAGCATTAAAAGTATTGGAGAAAACATTGAAAAACATGGAGGCACTGATTTTGTGACCCTGGCCCTGTCCCCTTCCTCGTCTATGTCTGTCACGTGTGCGCCATGTTTAGGTCTACACAGCCCCCAACCAAGGCATGTCTGTCACGTCCCATTGTATACACCTGTGCCTTGTCTCTCATTCCACGGCCCTGCTGTATTGTTTGTATAATTAATGTCTTTACTAAAGCCTTCCCAGTGTTTGGGTCCTCGTCTGTAATTGTTTATGTCTTCCTTATACAGAGCAATCCTGTTTGTTTGTGTTCTCAGCTACAGTATTTGTACCTCTGTATTAAAGTCTTGTTTTTTTTGGATTCCAGTTGCTTCTGTCGTCTCCCTGCACCCCTCACACTGACAGATTATGGCAGTCATTTACTGATGTCTGAATAGGACCCAAATAAATAGTACTGAACACTTCTCCTGTTGAAGGGTGACATTTTGTGAAATCTGTGTTGTATGAACCTAAGTAAAGTCCCATCCTTGCAGCCTGATTTTATTTTTTCATTCAGCAGTATTGTACTGTGTTCAGCAGTAAATTGTAAGTATGTGTTAAACACATTTAGTGTTTATTTTATATAGATGCTGAATATAATACCGTGACATTTGGGGATGCAAATTCAGACAGAAAAGTATTTAAGAGTAGACTGGTACTTATTTTAGCAAGGTATATCTTCTTCAAGAGTCTGTGAATGGACACATTTTGTCCAAGAGTCTGTGAATGGACACAGATTTTCCTGAATCTGGCAACCCTAGTGCAGACAGAGGCAGACAGGAGAAAACTGGCAGTGCAGAGCTTTTAACCAATCCAAGAAACAGTAAAAGCTTTGTTTCTTTTATTCACTGCTTTGTTCATGCTAATGCTACTACTACACTTCATTCACACTTCATTTACTCTCTCATGGCAATTTGCTGTTCTCTCTCAACTATTAATGGCACAATAAGTCCCAAGTCACACACAAAAAAACAAATTTCTGTATTTATTACAATTTTTGTCTCTTCTAGTCACTGATACTGGGCATCCTGTAGCAGGAAGTAAAAAAGTGTGACACTTTCAAACGACAAATCCCTTAAAATAGATATGTTACAGTAGTTAGTTGTGTGGGCTAAATAACATCTATAACAATGAGCATTCTCCTTAGCATATCAATCATGAAAAAGAAGAAGACATAAAACATAATTGTACTCAGTCTATCCTGTTCTGATGTATCCTCACAGTAAAGCTTGTCCAACCTTAAAATTTATCTACATAAGAATGTATTTGTGGGTGTAATGTGCCACAATAGTGATTCACCTTTGTAGAGCACTTGGACTTCTAAAAGTTTACTATTTTGCTGTTCTCCATTTGCATCATTGGATTTTATTATTCACGTGCAACTGAAATGTTAACAATTCATCAAGAAATTGCAAGTCTTTATATTGATTTTTATCTTCACAGTTATTTTACAAATGCTATGATAGGGTGCAAATAGAGGAACTGTGGTACTGTTTGAGGAAGTCAGGAGTGACAGGAAAGTATGTAAGGGTGGTGCAGGACATGTATGAGGACAGCAAGACAGTTCTCAGGTGTGCAGTAGAAGTGACAAATAGTTTCATGGTGAGGGTAGGGTTACATCAGGGATCAGCTCTGAGCCCCTTCTTGTTTGTAATGGTGTTGGACAGGTTGACAGATGAGGTTAGACAGGAGGCTCCATGGACCATAAAGTTTGCAGATGATATTGTAATCCGCTGAGGGTAGAGAGAGGTTTGCACTGGAGAGAGGGTCAATAGAGAAGGCAGAATACATGTGTGTAAATGAGAGGGAGACGTGGGAAGATGAAGATTCAAAGAGTAGAGGTCGTAAAGGTGGGTGATTTCAAATATTTGAGGTTAACCATACAGAACTGTGGACAGAGCAGAAAAGATGTGAAGAAGAGGGTGCAGGCAGGATGGAGTGGGTGGAGATGAGTATCAAGGTTGATGTGTGACAGAAGGATAGCAGCAAGAGTGAAAGGGAAGGTTCATTAGACAGTAGTGAGACCTGCTATGATGTACAGGAGTGACAAAGATGGATAAGATTAGAAATGAGCAGATCAGAGGAATAGTGAAGGTGGAGCAGTTTAGAGGTAAAGCTAGAGAGGCCAGGTTGAGATGGTTCGGACATGTGCTGAGGAGGGATAGAGGATACATTGGACAAAGGATGTTGGAGATGGAACTGCCAGACAGAAGGAGAAAAGGAAGACCTCCAAGAATATTCATGGATGTTGAGAAGGAGGACATTGAGATTGCTGGTGTAACAGTAGAGGTAGCAGGGGATAGAGTGAGATGATGGCAGGGGATAGGGTGAGATGATGGCAGGGGATATGCTGTGGCGACCCCTAAAGGGAGCACCCGAAAGAAGAAGTTATTTTACAAATATGTATTTACCTTTTCCTGTTGAAAGCATTCTCAATCGATCCATTTAAGAGCACTGTAATATTTCCACAGGCTGATGCAGCAAACTATAAAGATAAATATAATCTTTATCATATAAAACAAGTTTTCAGGTTTTATAGAAGATTAGTTGCACATTTGGATAATACAGTATTGGCTAAGCTGGCAACGTTTTTTAGTTATAGCCACGGTTCTGCTCTTGTGTTTGTTTTAGCACATAAGGAAGCTAAGTGGCGCTTTATTGGAGCGAGTGAATGCAGGTCCCAATGTGTATGAGCAGTAAAAATGGCAGCTAACACCATTACTATCTTCTCTCTGTGAGCTAAACCGAAGCTAGGATTAGTGAATCCTTGTGTTTACACAGATATGTGCCCTTTTGTTTGCTTTATTATTGGTTTTATGCTGGTGACATTAAGAGCCCTCCTTATGATAAACAGAGGCAGGTATATGCATAAATATTTTCCCTGTTTCAGGATACCAGGGCCTGGGGACTCGCAGGCCACTGTTTTTAACCACTACTGTTTTACCACTGTTTTTCCACTATTCTTTTTCATTGACACTTTTAGACTGTTTTTCTCACTGTGTCGTTTTCTTATTTGTTTTCTGGGTTTTATTATTGTCATTATTTGACCATTTTAATGTTTCTCCCTGGGTTTTTATCCTGTACTGTATCTGCCACATGTTTTATGTGTCTTATCATTTGGGGTTTAAGTATTTTAGACCATTATTAAAGTAAATATTTTTATATGTAAGAGTGTGGGGTTAATCTTATAACATTTAAGTGTTTGGCTGGACATCTTGTTAGTCAGACACCATTATTTTTTCACATATCAGTCACATTTTCTAGCCGCGATAGTTTGCTTTGGGTTTATTTTGTTTTGGTTGCCGTGTGTGTATTTGTTACACTGAGTTTTATTTAATATGTGTTTATCCATAATTTTGCTTTTGGGGATTTTCCTTTCTTTTGTTTGTGTAGTGTTATCACAGTTATTGAATGTTTAAACTCTAAGTTTGGAAATAGTTCTGCCAACCTCAACTGGGTGTGCAAAAGTGACTTGTTGTAACACCAACGTGTTGACCACACTTATTATCGTTTTGCTGCTCTTAATGTTTTAGATGCTGTTTTAATTTTGTTATTCCATTAAAATGTATTGCCATTGTGTAACAGCTTTGATTTAACTAATTTGTTTGAGTGCCTTAGCGTGGTATCCCCTACGCAACAAACTGGGGTGGTGTAGTCGGGTTTTTATGGGCCCAGATTTGAGGGTGTGTTAGTGCCACAACTGTGACCCCCCCCCCCCCAATTGGGTCACACTTTCTGGTGTAGTCAGCAGGATATGTGTTTAAAGCTGTTCCACAGTTGTGTTGGTGGTGATTGTGGCAGATCAGTGATCAGGTGGAATATTTAGTGTGGAAAACAGTGGTCAGCAGGTATTGGAGTGCTGTAAAGTCAACTGGAGGGCCTTACCAAGAGGACGGCGTGCATCCAAGAGGATAACGTGCATCCAGGAGGGCCGCTGTGGTGACCTAGCTTTTTGTTTCTCTTTTGTGGCATTGCTATCTGAATCCCTGTTTATGTTGAATGAATGAATGAATTAATACTTTATTGTCACGTAGACACTCGTTGTAACATAGTCAGAAGTGCTAGTGAAATTATTTTAAGATTGAAAATAAAAGAATTTAACACATTGGGAAAGAAAGGAGATAAAAAAACATCCCCCCAGACTGTGCTATAGAGGAGGGAGAATAGTCCAGCTCCAGCATTGGCCATCTGTTTAAAGTGCCATTCTACGGTGCTACACAGAGTCAATTTGCCTCTTGTTGGGGATGAAGCAGTGCTCTAAAAACAGCCACTAAAATTTACAATGGTTACTTTAAAGTCATTCATTAGTCTATCAAGAATCCAAACCATTGCAGAGCCAAGACTTTTTCTCCAAGCTGTTAACCAAACCACAGTTTATACAGTCTGAGAGCCATCAGCTCTGCCCATTGTATAATCCTCAGGCAGCATCTGGGGCTTGGACAGCTAACCCAACCTCTTTAATTTCTGATACCAGGGCATCGCCTACACCAATCAGCAGAGTACGACAATTCGTGTTCCGAATAACATCCTCTTTTGCACTCTCAAGAGAGAGTGGAGCCAGGCATATGACACGCCATCCATGCGTCCATCGCATATCCAGCTGCAAACATACCATCGGGGCAGGTGGGCTTGCCCGAACCCAAACTTCTCATAGAGAAGATCGTGTCAATAGCATTGAGATAGCTGTCAATAGCATCCATAATTTATTCTTCAGAACAGTGCTATGAAAAGCTCAGAGTAGATGAGACAAGAGAAGCAAGCAGGGTGAGATAGGGAGGAGAGGGAGAAAATGCGACCGCCTTCCATAAGAGCCAAGTGAGAATTATCTTATATAGTTGTTTATAGGTACTGCCTATTTACCCCTTTTGTTTGTTTCTTTTTCCGGACACCTGTACAATGGATGATGAGAGTGTACATAGAAGGTCAGCTCAGGGAACTCACTGAATTGGTGCACCAGCTCCAGGCAGAAAATACTAGGCTCCTTCAAAACCAATTTCTGAAAGAACACTGCAGGGAACTGCATTTGATGATCATATTTCTTGATCATCCTCTCATTGGCTCTCGTTATAGGCGGTCACACTTTTCTCCCTCTCCTACCATCCTACCTCCATGCTTGCTCTCCTGTCTTGTCTGCTACACTTTAAGACTTTAAGAGACACTTTTAGCACTGCTCTTTGAAACAAGAAAGATGATTGAATGGTTTCTCAATGAAATTGACACCATCTTCTCAACGAAAAGTCTGGGTTTGGGGGAACATGCCTGTCCTGATGAAGTGTGCAGCTGGCTACATGATGGACGCTTGGGAGATGTGGTGTGTCGTGTGCCCGGCGACTTTTTCAGTGGATTTTGGATCATTGATTAAGGGTACTCCGCTGATTGGATTAGGCGTTGCCCTGGTATCAGAAAATTAGAAGCCCCCCAGAAGCTGCCTGTTGATTATGTGAGGGACAGAGCTGTTGGGCTCTCAGACTATGAACTGTGGCTTGGATAACATCTTGGAGAAAGTCTCCGTTCTCCAACACAGTGGATAAATTTGAGAAACCATCATTATGAACAGAAGAGTATTCACACTAAACTGGTATGTGGCACTCGATTAACAACAACCTGTTTTTTTTTTTTTTTCGGCCCCCTGTATCAGTACGGCCTTGAGCTGCTGATAGTGAAATTTCCTCCTGAAGACCATTGCTATGAGTATCTTACTACCTCCTTCTCCTGTCCTAAGAAGAATGCTGGCTGTTGTCTCTGCCTGAGAGCATGCAGTGATATTGCTATGCTATCTTGCGGACTGTGCACAGACACTTCAAGCAAAGCGACTTTCAGCACTCCCTCCTTCCCTCCCAGACCCACGCCTTCAATGTCTTTACTGCTTCCCATTGTCTATGTGTGCTTTTTTTACATGTTTACATATGTTTACATGTTTTTTTTCTCTCTCTTCTTCCTCCCTCATGTATGCTGTTTTCTTCCTTATTTTAAAGTTGGCACTGTGTTAAACAGCTGCCCTGCAAGCAGGGGCTGGGCCCTAATTTCCCGCAAGGGATCAATAAAGTATATCTGTATCTGAATATGTGTACAACAAGTCACATGACAAATTACTGTAGACTTGGATTTCTGCCACTGCTGGTAGACACATATGAACATACACTTTGATACACCTGCTACTTTCTTCACTTTATGGCCTTTCACATGCCAAATGCAATCACTCCTTTTAGCCGAATCATTAACATCTGGTCTGTAATGCAATTTCCACACATCAAATGAGACATTCACTGCAATGCATCACCTCTTCTCAGTGCCGGTGCTAGGCATTAGGGTGCCCTAAGCACAAATGCTTTCTGGTGCTCAGCTTCACAATTGGGGAATGGTCCCCACGAGGAGACTGGTGATAGAGCCACAAAGGACATTCATTCTACCTGACTTTTTTTGGTGCCCCCTGAGCACTTTATAGCCTGATCACTGGGCACTATTTATAGCCTGATCATCCTCATGCAACTCGATCTGCAGAACCCTGAAGTTATTACCACCTTAAACATGCAAGGGGACTTTTTCTTTGTTATTGCTGGAGCTTGTATACATTTTTTTTTTTTTTTTTTTTTTTTTACGGTCTGGATTTCTTTAAAGACTCTTAACTAGTCAATAATCAGTTGATTACTTGATCCTTAATATAATCAATAGTGACAAGTTTGAAATATCCTACACTGATAATTACCACTGTTCACACAGTACACCCTATTTATCACCTCTATTATTTATATGTGTTTAAAATTTAGACTCAACAATTGACAACTTCTGTCCATCTATGTAATTCACCAACAGGTGGACTTAGATCCCAATGATGGTACTGTGAATTCAGTGTAAATATTACAGCCTAATATTGTATATAATTAAAGGCTACTGTACCAGTCTCACATTTTGTGATGCTTGCTTCCACAGTGAGTACACAGGATGAGTCACACAAGTTGACCACTCTGGACAGCACTGAAAATCAAAACCTTTGAAAGAGTGAAAAGTGTGAAATTTTAGGTTTAAATGTGGTTCAACTACTGCAGTTTGTCTGATTATGTGGTTTTTAAATCTCTATATAAAGATGTATATGTGTGCTGATGTCACTGTACCTCTATGTTTCTCCTGCTGTCCACACCAGATAAGGTCATTGAACATAAATCCCACTAGCGTATCCTCTAAGGTCCAGAAACTTCCTGTGACAGCAGCATAGCTATGCATCAACTCCCGTGTTTTACTCCAGAACAGTAACTGTTAACAAATAATTAACTGTTAATTATGAATAAAATAACAGAATGTATTATAACTTAATGAAATTAGTTAAAGGTGGTGTCAACTTGATTAACAAAATTATATGTTTAAAATCGTAAAAACAAATTTGGTGGCATGCACACATTTTTAAAGAGCATGTTTAATGAGCCAATGAAACTGCCTCAGTATATTTCAGCTCTGAGAGCCTTAGGTGCAGGGTGTGCTTTTGGACAAATGGAGAGTGAGATGCAACAATGGATTGACATCAGACTGCATCAGTACAGGCTGTTGCTTCAGAAAATGCACATTTTTGAGGGGAAATAGTGTCATGCACAGTTAATTTCCCTAAAACAAGGCTGTGGCAAACAGACAAGTACTAACAAGCAGAAAGGAAAATGGTTTAGATATGAATCTTGCAAGTACTTAGCAAATGATAAATACTGTCCAAATTGTAGCAAATGCAACAACTGTAGATAAAAGGGACATGTAGACAGCCAATGTATGTAAGTCAGCTGTAAGTGAATTAAGGGAAGTTGTGATCCCAGAACTAGCTGTGCTTAGATCACCTGTACTCTTAATACTGAACTCCCATTGGAAACTTCTCATGCTTTGTATTGTAGATTCTGGAGCTTTGGTATCAGTTCTTCCACAAAGATTGTACAAGCAATATTTTGTTAAGTGCCCACTCACAGAACCTGAAGTCAAACTACTCAATTACGTCAGAAAACAGCTAACTTTGATTGCCTGTCTAACAGCTTTAGCTGCCATTACAGACTAGGGTGATAAAATTCCAGCTTCCTTCTATATTTTCAAAGCCAAATCACCTTTCCTGGGCCTGAGTAAAGAACTCAATGTCAATATCATTGGAGGCAAAGTAAACTATATCAAGGAGGACAATGCAAATGTACCATATTATGCCCAACAAAACTTTGCAGTATACAATGGTAATTCTACTCCTACCCATCCACAAGGTAGAGATAGACAAAACGGTGAGGCCTGTGCATTAAAACCTGAGATGCTGGCCACTGAGCATACATAATCAAGGTGTCAGCAAAGCTCAATTGCTTACTCCAAGCAGGCATAATATAAAGTGTATATGCATTTGAATGGGTGAGTTCCCTAGTGGTGGCATGCACACACAAAGTGGGGTTGACCTTCAGGAACCTAATAAGCATGCCATCATGGACTGTTACCCTATTCCTTATATTGAGGACGTATTTGCAGAACTGGCAGGTGCCACACTCTATAACCAGAGTGACTTGAGTTCAGTTTAGTATCATCAACTAGCTCTGCACTCTGAAAATCACAAGCTGACAGCTTTCATAACCCATGAGATGTCTTCCAATTTACACATGTCCCATGTGGCCTAGCCTCATCCCCATCAGCTTCTCAGAAAATGAGGGAAACAATTTGGCTCTGCCAAGGGTACAGAGCTACTTAAATGGTGTCACAATTTACTGAAAGTCACAGAAAATGCATGACAGGTACTTGCAAACTGTTCTTCAGCACCTTAGAGATGCTGGCCTTCAGATCAAATTTGACAAAAGCTCTTTTGGTCAAACAAACATTACTTTTTGAGGCATGCCATTTCTTCTTTTTTTTTAATACATCTAAGGAAGTTGGGTAATTAGGAGATGATCTTTTAAATTAATTTTGCTTCATCCCAGTTTGGGTCATAGATGTAAAAGAGCCACAGGGGCTTGGAATAGTGAATTGGACACAATAACAAATCAGGCATGCCATTTCTGAAGAGGGCCTGTGCCGAAGCCTGGATCTTCTGACTGCCATGGCCGAAAGCTCCTGCACCAAAAGGCAATGGCAGCACTACCATCTTAACTGGGCTTAACTTCCTGGTTCAGTAAATTTATGCCAAATTGTGCTCTGCTGGTGAAGTCACTACAACACCTGATCCATACTCAGAGCAAACTCTCACACTGAACTACAGTGGAGTAAAGCAGCAGACAAAAACTTCACTTGGAGAGTGTAGAATGGATTGCTTTCACTTCTGGTATGCTGTCAGCTGCTGAAAGGAAGTACACTACTTTTATAAAAAAGGCCCTTGGTTTTGTATGGGCAGTGAAATAATGGAGAACTTATGGAGTGTCCACAGATTCACACTTCAAACTGACAACCATGCTCTTATGCCTCTCCTCAACAGTAAAGGCATGAATAGAGCTGGTATAAGAATGAGGCTGATGTGTTTTCAATATAATGTGAAATACCACCTAGGTAGTGTGAATGTTGTCACATGTTGTTGTCGCCTGAAACGTTGTCACGTGTTCCCCTTCAGCAAGTCTTCTATGGATTCAGTGCAAGATTTCTTAAACAGAGATAGCGGAGATCTCCTTTCTCCTACTGCACTGCCACTTACAGACTTGAAAGCTGAATGTGAAGACTGGGCCAAAGTGACAGAAGCATGGCATATCAATTGTTCAGGATGGCCAAAGGTGAAAACGTCACTACAAAGCAATTTGCAGCCATATTTCTTAATATGACATGAACTGACTGTGGATGTACCACTGATTGCCCATAGCCCATGCCTGGAGGTTCCTAAATCACTTCACCGAAGGATAGCACACATGCATGGATGACTTAGTAAAGACAGTTCTGTCATGTTGCACAGTTTGTCAGTCCTACAACAAAAATGTTAGAGCTCCTTGTAGCCCATTGCAGCATGTTGGTTTTCAAAGTGGTCATTGTAGATTTCTTTAGTAAGCGGGCTTTGCTGCAAATGCAACAACAGACACAGTCATTAACATCCTGACTTCAATTTTGGCATTTGAAGGAAACCATTGTGCCATTGTAACAGAGACATTACAAAATTTCCTGACTTCCTGAGAGAAAGGGACATCAAGCACATCAGAATGAGTGTCTACCACCCTCAAGCTAATGGCTGTGCAGAATAATTTAACAGATTTCTTAAAAAATGCATTCAAGAAGCTCATGCAGCTCAACAACGATGGAAGTTCCCAGTCACTAACATTTCACAATTACCACACTAGAGCTGATGCAATTACCAGAGAATCCCCTTATCAACTTCTTAGAAGTACACCAATGCTGGCAACGTTCCATCTCCTCCCACCTCCAGTGTACAGAGAAAAATACGCTTACCTTATGATTTTGTAGAAACTGCCTAGTCTTGAAGTATAAGAGTATTAGACATTCAGTTTAGTAGAATACATGATTATTTTCATTGTATGAAATGTTGGTACAGAACATTGTCATCATGTAATGTTATGTTACCAAAAGGAAATTGATTAATGTGCTTAAATTCATAAAGAGGAAGTAATGCTTTCATAAGTAAAGGAGGGTTGTGTTTATACACTGTAAAAATATCCTTGTTTCAACTTACAAAAGTTAGTGTCCATGCAGCCTTAAAATTTTAAGTTAGGTAAACTCAGGAAGCATAGTTAAACATATAAACATGAAATATTGAGTTATCACAACAAATTCAGTTCTTGGTAGTGATACCAACTACAATATTTAAGTTAGGTTAACGACAAGGCAAGTTTATTTTTTACAGTGTAGACTCATATGTTATTGAAATGGACCTCAGTACTATGCACTGTTAGACATGACTCCTCTTCCCTACTAGAGGGCACTGTGAGACTGTGAATAAGAGAGGATAGTAGAACGTGAAGAAGGCAATGTGTGTGAATGAGAGGTTGCAGAGAGTTCAGTAAAGATTGACTCACCAACATAACAATAATATACTCCTTTTTTAACATTAACACACTCAGACAAGCAAAGCAGAACGAGACAGGAGAGTTTGTATAACAACCACAAAATAAATGATTCACTGTTTTGTTTTCACTAATGTCACTCTCTCTGTCTAAACTCTCTATTGAAAGTTTTCTTTCTGCATAACTCTGTTATAACCTGCATCAGTATCAAACAAAGACAAAATAAAAGCAAATTACCTCTGCAGATTAACTGAAATCTGCTGGAAAAGTGAGTTTTTCCATAATAGGTCCCCTTTAAATTGTAAAGATTGGACTTTGCACTTACTTTGTCACAAGGAAGTGCCTGAGGAGCTGCCTGGAACATTCTGTGGTAGTCTTTCACTCTCACACTGCAGGGCCTCCTTCTAACCACAGCCTCCTCAAACTCACGCCATATTTCCTCACAGTTATACCTGTATAATACAAACATGTACAAAATGCAGGTCAACACTGACATAATTTACCACATCTGCGTATATGTATAACTTAATTCTTTACACTTTGCCATCTTGCTATTTAGTCATTGCTAAATAGATGCTTAAGCGCATTACATTTTAATCTGCATTTTCTTGTTCTTCAGATATCAGTAATTCCTTTGGTCCATTTCTTCACTTGCCTTTTCCCAGTCTTCATTTCTTTTCCCCTTTACTCTCTTACAATATGCATTCCTCCTCATACTCACTTGATACCAATTACTATTTGATAATTTGCTAGTTATGGCAGGTCTCATATTGGATTGTAGCTAGTCTGAAAACTCATCAAGCTGAAAAAGGAAGCTAAGTCATAATGTTTATCAACTTTTAAATTGAAGTATTGTCAGGTTCTGGTATCAGTCATTGTGTTTCTTTCATTATGTGTTTTGGTTCATGTCTTATGATGTCTGCTTTTGTTTATGCTCTGTATTTTTGTTTTCATTTGGTCCATGTAGTCACTAGTTTACATTTGGTCCATGTGGTCACCTTAGTCATGCCTCTTGTTATCATGTGCACCTGTGTCTTGTTCCACAGTTATGTTTCTCTGTACATGTCCCAATTGTCTCAGGTATACATATTCCTACCATTTCTTGTGTTTTTGGTTTGGTCTAATTTATCAAAATATCCTACTGTTGTGGTCCTCTGACAGTCTTGGTTGTCTTTGTGTCAGCTTAGTTTAAGCCTATCTATCTCAGTTTATATATTTTCTGTGTTTAATAAATCCACCTGCTGGCACTTGTATCCAGAGATGGAAAGTAACACATTGCATTTGGCAACACTTTCTTTACCATGCTCAACTGTTTTCCCTGTAAGAATACAATTTTGAGTAGATTTAAGTCACAGAAAAGTCCACTGAACTTAGTACAGGTATTGTGTTTTCACTGGCCTAACCCATTTCACTATAGCTCTAATAATAATAACAATAGCAATGAGTTGTTTACTCCAATAATAATCATTGTTTATAGGGACTTAACTTTCCTCTACTGGAGCTGTGTTGTGGAGTTTGTGTACACAAATACTCACCTGGAGCTAGGGTTCACCAGTGTAATATAGTCATAACAACGTCCAATCACAATTTGTTTTAAGTTTGGTGTGGTCCCAGGGCCTGCATTTTCTTGACCAATAAGGAACAGGATGATGACCAGTCCTACATGTGTGAAAGAAACAAGTGAAAAACAAATTCTGATAGCTGTGAATGAATGAATCAATCAATCAATCAAAATGTATTTATATAGCGCTTTTTACAATGGACATTGTCACAAAGCAGCTTTACATAATCAGTATCAGACATTTTGATACTAAGCCCAATGTGAGCAAGCCGAGGCAACAGTGGCAAGGAAAAACTCCCTCAAGGCTGGAGGAAGAAACCTTGGGAGGAACCAGACTCACAAAGCCAGTTAAGGAAGGCGAGGCCTCACCCAGAAGGACGCCAACTGTGGTCTGGACGACGTGTGAATGTAGATGATGATCTTTACTAGCCTGACTTCGAGATTACGATGATGTAAATGACGTACAATGTAAATTGATTCCTACATTTAGAGATGGTCATAGTCATCAAACTAGTCTCCTCCTAACTAGGGGAAACACTCAGACCAAGGAGGGTTCCAAAGAAGGAGGTCGGAACTCCCTCAAAAAGGAACGGTGACAACGGAGCCGAACGAGTGTAACCCGAATCATAGTTTTACAGACTATGA
>BRDA01009005.1:197012-224039 GCA_036984385.1 Crenuchus spilurus
AGATGTTGGCACCTCCACATCATTGCATTCAGTTTTTATTCACAATTTGTTTAGTGTCCCAACTTTTTTGGAATCCGGTTTGTATTTAAAAATGTGAAAATGCTTCCTCTCTCCTCATATAGTAAACCACGTAAAACATTAATTACATGAGCAGATATCATCTATATTGTAAGCATATTGGAAGACAGCATACAATTACTGATCATGTCTAGCTTTCCAAGTATGTGTGTTTTTGTACCTCAGATAGAGTTTGGAATTGTGTACAGCTGCATGGAGGACAAAATGTACACTGCTAGAAAAGGAAAAGGAGCTTTCTGTAATGGAGTGCCGATCAGAGTCTCAGGGCAGCAAGGTCAGTCTATGCACAGTGATTTTAACCATTTTTGCTTTATGATTATCCACATATTAATATCCACAAGGATTTTTTATAAATATATTACTGAATAAAGCAAGAATTTTTTTACGTTTTGTTCATTGCATGCAACTGCAGTAGTTGTTCTGTATCTGATCATTTTGTTGTATTGATTTATCCTGTATTCTACATACTGCCTGTTAACTTATGGTAACTCATACAACTTACACTGTACATGTCTATCATTTTCTAATATTTACATACATACATACACATTATACTTATATAGCGCCTTTCATAGACACCCAAGGACGCTTTACAATCAACACACTTCATATACACACACTCCGGTGAGAAGCGGCAGCCAGTCGCGCACAGCGTACTCTCAACCGGAAGCGACCGTCCACCTGGAGGACTGCATCAAGCACTAGGGGATTACCCAGGACAGAGTGTCAACCATAGAGTGCCAAACATATCTAGATTTGCTTGACTTTTTATTTAATCTCATCTGCTTGTGTCCTGCAAATTTCAGCAGGTTTACAGAGGATGCTCAGTCAAAAGCCTATTGTAAAATTACAAGATAAAACACACTTTGTTTCTACTATGCATGCTTTATTCAGAGAGTCTACCTGATATTGTGTTAGTCTCTGGACTCGCTGCTTCTGCCGGCGTAATAAAACCGAAATTCCGCATCAACACACATAACTGAAAGATTTTATCCCAGAAACAAAATGGAAAACATAAATGGTCTGTTTTTCAAATACATATGGGTTGAATCAAAATATATTTTTAGATTCTTGTGAGAGGAGCTTAAATACGCAGACACACGTTTCATTTTTCCTACCATTTGCCATTCATATGGTGACGACATGTTAATTTTAGACATACCAGTAGCAGAACAGGAATGTGTGAAAACAAAGGTGATCTCCTTAGTGCTCACCTGAACAAAGATTCCTCGCACCTCTCCTATAAATATTAAATCTAGGATCCAGTGAATTAGTGAAAAACAGTGTCACCTCAGATTCAGTTTGTTTTAGGAATAAAACCGCATACATTTTATACAAATTGTAATCTGCAGTGTGCAGCCAAAACCTTTGTTTTTATTCAGTTTATAGCTCAGAAGTCTTGGCTAGAAATGTTTAGAGTGTTTTTTCACAATATATCAGCACAGACACTCTTACTGTTTTGCCACTGTTGTTGAGTTTGTTCTAAAGAAAAGCAAGTTTAACAGTCTGGTAAAAATAATTTTAGATGTGTGTAATTTGTAAAAAAGTGAAGGCATGTCAGATGATATCAGTGTCTGGAAAAACCCTCAGACTCTATAGGGTTAAGCTGAATTTGGATATCCTTATATTTGAATAATCATATCCATTTCTACTGCCGTGTTTGGATAGTCATGGAAATTCTGACAGTGTTGTTGGAAAACATTATGGAAAGTCTCTGTACTAAACATTCTAGAGTGTCAATATTTGCAAGTCTGAATAATCAGACAAAGTGTTCTTGGAAAGTCTTTGGTCTAAATCACAAAAAATCTAACCATACCTGTGACTGTTATTTCATAGTTGTACAGGACAAAGTTGGCATTGAAAACCTGTTAAACAGTATGCAGTTGTGCCTTCAAAACTTGAATATCATTGTGCTGTAGGTGTAGTTTTTAAATATGAATTGATCTGGTATATGATGGTGCTAACACTCATTTCTCTTACTTATGTGTAGACATCACAAAGTCTCTCATTCTGACAGAGATGGGCTTCAAGAAAGATCCAGAACATTTTAGAATCATGATGGCCAACATGGAGAGCATCCTTACTATCCCTGTTCATGGGTGAGTACTGGCCGGTATTTTTTTTGGAGCAATTTTAGTTTTAGACAGGTCCCAGTGCACGAGTAGGTATTTTACATGGTGAATACAAGAATGTAACTCTACTTTGCTATAACTGGGAATGTCATCAAGGGAGACTGTATTTTTAGCATTGGAATCAGGACACAAGTCCTTGTCACATTAATCTAAATCTTTTATGAGTTTTGAAATACATTTATTGATGTTTGGTATTTTGACCATTTTAATTTGGTTGAATTGAATCAAATCGTTAGATATGAGCATATAATATAGGGAAACTTTTTTTTCCAGTACTATGTTAATGAAGTGATTATTAAAGGTGGCATCGAATGCATTTGCTCAGTATTTTAAATTGTGAATTGGTGTCAGTATACAAGATATGTGAGTTTGAATGTGGTTGAAAAAAACAAATTAATTTTTACCTTCCAATTTACAACCCTGTGATTTGAATGAAATAAGCTATTTTGCTTTTTATGGTGAGCTTCCGATTGATGAGCCCTGCTGTGATTGACTGAATTGCAGTGAAACACCACAATGTCTCACACAAAAAGCAATGTATAACAATAAACCATAGTCAGAAAAAGTCTTTCTACTTGTTTATTTTTTCATCTAGTGTCACCATGGAATTTTATTTACCTATGAGGGATTTTTGTTGTTGTTGCTTGCATTTTTTTTCATGTTTTTCTTTTGATGCTAATGCAATGTGGGTGCAATGTTGGAGCTGAAGAAAAAACCAACAAAGACGAGAAAGGAAAGAAAGTGATGACAATTTACATGGTATCCAAGAGAAGTGCGAGGGAGGAGGTGGGTGACGAATAGCTGTTGTGAATTGAAAGAGTGGTATGGAAAGTTGTTTGACCTTGAGTGGGATTTGAAATTATAATGCTCGATGAACAGCTGGCCTATATATGTACATTTTGGGGGCCTGAGTCAAGACTATGACGTTGTAATCTAGGATTTTGGAAGTAACAGAAGTTGTGGCAGCATGGTGGCTTAGTGGTTAGCACGTTCGCCTCTCAGCACTGAGGTCTTGGGTTTGAGTCCCCATCTAAGCGGTTCTTCCCGTGTCTGCATGGGTTTCCTCCGGGGACTTCAGTTTCCTCCCATAGTCCAAAAACATGGAGATCAGGTGAATTGGTTACTGTAAAAAATTACCCTGGTGTGTGTGAATGAATGTGTGTGTATGCCCAGATATGGTTGACACTCCGTCCTGGGTGATCCCCCTAGTGCTCAATGCAGTCCTCCAGGTGAATGGTCGCTTCCAGTTGAGAGTACACTGTGCGCGACTGGCTGCTGCTTCTCACCATTGTGTGTGGATGAGTGTGTGTGTATATGCAGTGTGTCGACTGTAAAGCGTCCTTGGGTATCTTGAAAGGCACTATATAAGTGCAACATTAATAAAAAAAATAATAATAAAAAAGAAGTTCATGGTATGTCAGTTCCATGTACTGAGCTCTCCTTATTCATGTACTGAAGACTCCTTATTCAACTAGACCAAGCTAAATGCAGTTTTCCATTCTATGGCACCTTTTAATGACAAATCGTGGAGAATACTAAAGCTTTGAGGCCAAGGAGGCCTGAAGAACAGCGCTCCAGATTTCTCTTGAAAATCTGACAATGTGTTCATAAATACAGGCTTGATGAGGCAGAAATCTCATCAGATCTTCTCATGTCATACTTGAACCACATTCATGGGTGATCCTAGATTGGATACATATCTAATATGTACCAAGTGATTAGATTGGTAGTAATCACTAGTCAGAAATATATTGAGCTTGTAATGTTAATGTTCCTTTGACCGATCTTACTAAATATTATATTTTATGACCACTGCACCCTCTAGACCTTTCATCAACCCAGACCCCAATGATAGCAACTGTATGTTTGTGGTGTGTGTATTAAAGCAACTATCATGACTGCTCTCAGAGGCAGTAGCATTAGGGTAATATTCAAACACAAAAACAAATTAGCCTGATCCTAACATGATTAAAAATAGCCTATGCCCTGCTTCTTTCCACAGGATCCGAGCCCCCGGCAGTGCCGCTGTGAATATGTGTTTGGTAGCATGTGGAGCAGCAGATGCCTACTACCACATGGGAATCCACTGCTGGGATATGGCAGGAGGGGCAGCTATAGTTACTGAGGCTGGTGGAGTCATCATGGACGTTACAGGTACTGATCATGAGAAGATATCATGGATAACATTATAATTGCACTATATATTAACACATCTGTTACATTTACAAAGTTTAGTTTGCTACAATAGCAAAAGGCAAAGGAGGTAAGCTAATTTATTCTACTGATCTTAAGACTTTTGCTCTTATGAAGTGCAGGCTAATGACCTAGCTTTGTTTTTTTTTTTTGCCAAGTGTTAAAACGTCAACAAGTTTGAGTGTTAAATGCATTTGAAGTAGCCTGTAGGCCTAATGCTCCCTTGCATGCATGTTCTGAATGGTTTTTATCTTAACGAAGCAGGTAACTTTGAAGTACCTCTATTGTATCTGAAGTAGGCTAACATTAAAAGCATAGGCTTTATTATGCTTTGTGTGGGTGAGAAGTGTTGTCTCTGCATTCAGTTCACAATTTGCAAGTGGTTGTAAAAGAAAATGTTTGCTAAAAGTAATAAGTAGAAACGGTCTTTTTGTGGTAATTCGAAAACTACTCATCAAGGAGATATTACACATTTTTTGCAAGCTTTTGAATATGTTATGCTCTGAATATAATGGATGCTACTATATAGCATGAATATTATTGCATGTAGTATGTTTATTTTATCATAGGTAAATGTTAAAAAGGTAATTTTTCAATATTCAAATTTATTTAAAAAATGCAAAATATATAATTATATATAACACACTGATAGATAATCACAATCATATTAGAGTAGAGTAATATATAATGAGTTTACAGCTAGATGCCACATTGCTGGATTGTGATAGGTGCTGTAAATGTAAATAAAATGGGAATTTAATTGTGTGACAAAAGTTACACCAGACCTTTTTTTTTTTTTTTTTACACATATACAAAGTAAATGGAAATAAATGAAATTCTAAATGTAGGTACATATTCTTAGAGTAAATAATGCTTTTCCAACCTCAAAAATAACTACAAAATAACACTTGCTTGTGGGTGGAGCATGCATGGATCCATCATATGTACATTTATTAGCAGATTAGGATAATTTTGTGCTGTCACCTTGTTAAATGGCTGTTTTTTCTCACAAACAAATTATCTTAACTACTTATTTTCCCTCCTGACTGATTTGCCCTCGACAATCCAAGAGCATCCGTTATCCTTAATATGTTTCAAGATGTGCCATAGATACACTTCTTTGTAAATGCATGTTTTTATGTACATCGATCAGCCACAATATTGACACCTCTCGCAGATGAAGAGATTAACATTGATTTTCTCATAACAGAGGTAGATGTGAAGGTCTGGGATATATTAGATGGTAAGCAAACACTTGATTCTCATAAACAATGTGTTGGACACTGGAGACAAATATGCAATCACACAGAAGTGAGCCACTTTAACATGGCCCACATAGTCAGAGTATCACTGAAATAGTGAGCCTTCTGGTCAACAGTAGTGGCCTGCAAACAGTGAATGTATGAATGAATGAACACATATATGGTGAACACACCACACACTCAACAGTGGCCTCCAAATTCCCCAGACCTCAATCCAATTAAGCATCTATGGGATGTCCTGGAACAGCAAGTCTAATCCTTGGCAGCTCCAGCTCATAACTTGTGACTTAAAGGATTTGCTACTAACATCTTGATGCGAGTGTTACAAGACCTTTTTGGTTTTGCAGCATCCATGCATTGGCAGGCAAGAGCTATTTTTGTGGCATGTAAAGGACCAGCAGCATATTAACCATATTATTATCTGTGTCGCGGGGGTAACAACCTACTCAAAGTAGACCAGGTGTCTCTCTCCCCAGCCACCTCTTCCATCTCATATGGGAGGATTCCAAGGCATTCCCAGGCCAGTTGAGAGATCTAATATCTCCAGCGTGTCCTAGTTCTTCCCAAGGGTCTCCTCCCAATTGGACATGCCGGGAACACCTCGGCCAGGAGGCATCCTTACTAGGTGCCCGAACCACCTCAACTGGCTCCTCTCGACATGGAGGAGTAGCGGCTCTACTCAGAGACTTTCCCGGATGTCTGAACATTTTACCCCATCTCTAAGGGAGAACCCAGACATCTTACGAAGAAAGCTTGTTTCTGCCACTTGTATTCGTGATCTCATTCTTTCGGTCACTACCCAAAGCTCATGACCATAGGTGAGGGTTGGAAACTATTTCGACCAGTAAACAGAGAGCTTTGCCTTCTGGCTCAGCTCTCTCTTCACCAAAACAGACTGGTAAAGCCCGCATTGCTGTGGATGCTGAACCGATCCGCCTGTCGATCTCCCGCTCCCTCTTACCCTCACTCGTGAACAAGACCTCGAGATACTTAAACTCCTCCACTTGAGGCAAGGACATCCTCCCAACGTGGAGAGAACAATTCACCTTTTCCCGGCTGAGTACCATGGTCTCTGATTTGGAGGTACTGATTTTCACTGGGAAAAGGTTTTTATTAATCAAATTTGCAAATTGGTTTTAATCTTGTTGCTGATAAGTGTATATAATACATGACAATTCTGCACCAGACACTAATGTTTAACTGGCATTCATATGTTATAGGGGGACCTTTTGATCTGATGTCACGGAGATTGATCACTGCCAGCAGTAGAGCTATAGCCGAATGCATCTCCACGAAAATACAACAGATCCCTTGTGGACGAGATGACGCAGAGAACTAGATCACACACCACTTCACACAGCCTATAAAGGGAGAAAAAACTGAAACACCTATATGCAAATAAACGTTTCAAAAGGTCAGTTTTCACTAAAACCATACTGTCTCTTCCTTTTTGTCATTCGGCATAAACAGTTAATTAAGAATAAGGATTAAAATAATGACTTGCAGTGTCAAAATTGTTTTGTAGTATTGTGCTAAGGTAGATAGTCAAGTTTTCCATCAAATACTTATCTGATATGAATGATTGGTATATGCTGTATGAAGCCTAATGGTATTTTGATCCCTTCTAGAGGCTTTTTACCCCAATGTAATGACACACTGTAGAGGTAATATAAACTGAACTTAAGAAGTTATGCAGTATAGAAGTATTTTAAAGTGGAAAATAAAGGTATTTGTACAATTGGAGTAATCTTGGGTGCATTTAAGTGATACATTTTGGCAAAGCACAGTTAAACTTGCTGATCGTAAAATTTGAGTGTGTGGCTGTTAAACATTTAGTGCTCACAGTCAAGAAAAGGAGCCCTTCAGTCATTCAACATACCTCTTAAGTGCCTGAATTTATTATACCCTGAGGAGTATGACCAGTATCTACATTGAAAACAATATAAACTGGCTCAGTTATTCTTTTGTTGTAGGAGTGTGGAATCTACTGTATGTCTGGAACAATGGGTGGTTCTAAGGATTGTAAGAGGCTCCAATGATCATTAAAATCAGTCCCTCCCAAAACAAAGCTAAGCAGTTTGTTGTAATGCTGTTCATATTGGAAGTCTTTGTGCTATGCTTTATCCCAACACTTCAATATTTTATTGCTTATCGGGTCAAACCATACAATGGGCACTTTGATTCTACATATCCATGTTTTTTTGTATTATTATTTAATGATCTATGTGTTTTTCCTGTGATTTAATGGCACTTAAAGAAACCACACAATTCTGTTATGCAATTAATTTTTATTTATTGCATTTATTTGTGTTTTGAAACATGTAGTGTTGCTTTGATCATCTAAGTGGTCTACAAGGTGTAAAATAATTTGCATTGACTGTATAAGGTGTTGCTATTTGCAGCATTAATTATTTAAGTAACATAAGACTTGAACTGGGATGTTGTTACTCTGACAGTATATGATAAAATATGTCTTATATTATTACAACATTTCGTGTGTGTTTTCTTCTTTGTGTTTAGGCTGTTATAGGTGAAAATTTTTCCAGTTATGCCTTATTATAGATTCAGCTTTCTCAGAAAACATTCTAGTCCACTGTAACACATCAGTTTTAAAGTAGAATCTAGTTTTGGGGGAATTTGAAGATCTGCCCAAAAGGCATCATTAGATGATTTGAGAGCTCTGAGCAGCCCCCACACTTATGATGCATCAGTTCAGCAGTGATGTAGATTCCTTTCCCAGCATACACAAGTTCTGCACTGATGTTGGCTGAGGCGCTCACTAAACAGATGACAAAGTATGTAGCTGGTGAAACAGTTTACTTTTGCTCTTTTGCTGCCATGCTTGCATGGTAAATTTAGCTAGCTATATTCTTAAAAATAAAGGTCTTTGGTCCAGTGTTGTGTGGAGTTATTCAGCTTTAAGTCTTCACACTTTGTACAAAAAAGTTATTTGAGGAAATGGAAGCAGAAGTGTAAGTTCTCTAATAAAAACTTAATGCTTTGGTGCTTATCAGTGTTCACCTAATCCAGTATTGCATCACCCATTCATATGGTTTCCTGGCCAATCACGAACTATTACTCTACTTTAATGTAAAGCAATTGGCTTCTGTAGGCTCCTTCGTCTCCACCAGCACAAAGTTGGCCCCAGTCCTGTTGCCCTGGGGTGGCTCCGCCTCTGCTGCCCATCTGTCCGGCAGTGTCTGTTCTAGACCGAATGCTGCAGACCTGGGCTGCAGCCGGGACCTATGTCAAAGACCCTAATAATTAACCTCTAATATCCTCTTCTGTCCATATTTTAATAGAGTTAAGTATATGACTGTAGAATATATATATATATATATATATATATATACAGGTAGTCCTCGATTTACAACGTTGATCCGTTCCTATGTCGCGTCGTAAACCGAATTTTGTGTAAGTCGGATTTATGTACATACTGTACATAAATAACATACTGTAAGCACTTATCCTGTCCTAACACAGTAATTATCAAAAAAACACATATAAAATACGTTTAATAATGAAATGAAACAGCCGTGTAACCGTGTATTCTTCCGCCGCGCACACCAAACACAAAACAAGGCTTTATACAGTAAATGGGAGATGTCATAACCACGAAACATCGCAACTCGGGGACGACGTAACCCAGGGACTACCTGTATATAATTGTAATTTTTTTTTCTTCCCTCAAAAGAGACACAGGTGACATTACTGAGTCAGGAGGGAAAGTTCTAACACACGTTGAGCTTGTGCTGCTGTAAAACAAAGGTGTCTGGTCCACAAATGACTAGTGTGAGCACAGCTTTTTATTCTGAACAAGCAGGAGCACATCAGGTTTGTACTTCTTTAATCAATAGTCTTCATACAACTGATCACATGTGCTCGGGTTTGGAGGAACCTTAAATCTATAGTCATACCAACCTGCTGTGAATAAAATTCCTTGCTGTACAGCCTGAAATGTTACTATGTAGTGTAACTTTAGTCGTTGTAATAATCACAAAAGCCAATATTGCAGCAATAATGTTTACATAACAAACTTACAAAAACTTTAAAAGTTTTTCCATCACTATAATTGCATCCACTGTCTGAAAATCTGTCACCTTTTCCCTTCCACCTTTTTAAAACATTACTTTTATGAGACATCGCCAAATGAATAGCTGATCTGCTGTTCAAACTGCCAATTCATTCCATAAGTAACTGACCATGAACTGACCACTGATTATTTTTTTAAAAGCTTCTCCTAGACCTGCCATATCCTGGTTCATAGAAGTAATGGAGTCTTTCAGCCAGGTATGTTGAACAGTATTGGGTTCATTGATTTACAGAGGAGGGCGCACTGTCTCTGTGGTATCATGTACCTGTTTTTGACCTAAACCAAATCGGGCTAAAACTTATATAGTGCAGCTTTAGAAATGTCTGTTCATTCTACTTGTATATACCAGCAGTTTTCCCATCTTCACCTCTTGTATTCAGCTATTGCATCTGTTGACTCATCTGTTTAATTATTACCACATAAGAACTCTTAATTCAAAGAAATTCAAAGGCTTAGTTTGCATCGCTGTATCTACCAGCATGGTACTTAAGTACTGAAGTATAAAATTTTTTGTTGACAATATATCACCTTCCATTTCATTCGGTGTACCTGAAATAAACCCTGCTGAGATTAAATATGAGTAAGTTTTGTATCTTGGCAGCAGTTACTCTTTTGCAAACAGACCCCAAAGGAAACAGATGTGCATTATTTTTTTATTAACTCCTAATTAAGGCAGCAGAATATATTGTTTCTTAAATCATTGGTCTCTTAATACTGGTGTTGCACTGTTGTGCAATATGCAAACAAGCCTCTAATCATTCAGAGGATTTTATTGTACACTTTGAGTGTCCTTATCAATCAAAAATGCATTTAATTTTGGGTTGAAGCAAGGCTTTCACAATAAATTGACAATTTTTGGTCAAGGCTTGTTTGGAGTTGGGATTTTGTTCCTTTAGTTAACAACTGGAACAGTGAGGCCAGCATTGTGAACAAACACTAGAAGTCCATAGTTACCCAAGTAGCCATTTTCATCAAAAGACATCTTCAAAATCTCTCTCAAACCACGCAAGCTGCAAACAGATCATAATTAAGGCTAATCTATGTGGTTTAGGACACAGTATGACTTACTGTGTGCATTAAAAATGACTCCAGCCTCATTGTAACATGCAGCCAATTTGGACAGCAACAGGGGTTCTGTCCCAGAGTGATCTTAGATCAGATTTCTCTGTATTTATGATGGTCCTCATCACTTAAACTGACTCTTGATTGGCACTTTCTGCTCTGTTTGATTGTCCAAGATAATGCAGCATTCAGCTAAATAATTTTTACATTTTTATAGCTCCCAGTCAGTAATACTGTAACCATAATTAATATTTGGATATGATTTTAGAGGATTCAGTGAAGTTATTGATGTATTTTGATGAAAATGATTGGGTCACTATTGCATTCTGAGTGTTTGTTAGCATGTTAGCATTGCATCTCCAGTTCTAAACTAAAGAATCAAAATGTACACTCCAAATGTCTTTGTAATTTTTTTGGGAAAATTGCCCAAATATCTTTGAGTGAAAACAGTTGGATGTTCAATGTTAGATTTTGTCCCAATATTTCTTAATAGGGTCCCAGTTATTGGTTAATACAGGGCAGATTTAGAAATTTTAGTAAGATTATTAATTTCATTTTTGGTGTCCATAATGACCTTGGTTTCTTGTACAAACTGAACATTTTATTGTTGTCTTGCTGGGTGCATAAATGTTATCAAAAAGCAGATTTATAAATTTTATAAATATTTTTACACTTCTCCATTGATGCTTGCATTAACATTTCACTCTTTTAATGTTATTCACAAAAGATTTTAGTGGCACTGCTCTCTGTAATGTTCTTAAAAATGCTTTAGTGTACCTGTTAACAGTCACAAGAGGTCAGCAAAGCACTGCTCTACTCAGCAAACTAGAGCTTTGTTTCAGACTTAAAGATGCGCTCCATCCACTACCTTGTCACATGGCCCCCAGATTAAAATCATCTCATTAGTGCTGGGGCAGAAGGTTGGGGAATCACTACCGTTCAGTTATTCATTTATGTCTGAGTCAGGTAATATTCTGATTTGACAAATGATGAGAATTTGAACGTTTTCTACAGTAATGAGTGTTAAAGGAGCAATGTATTAAGTCATTTTTCTTAAGAGCCCCAAACAGTCTGTTGCTGTATATCTGCTTCACATGCACTGTCCAAAGGTGGACAACAATCATTTAATTCTTGATGTTTCAACCTGTCAAGTCATTTGGCTTAAGGGCCATTTCATCAGGAGTGACTGTAGAGAGAAAAAGTAAATTTATAGATTGCACAGCTCTTTGTCAGAACTTCTTTATTGATTTTCTAAATAAATGTTACCTTTGTTTATCAAAACACAAGCCTTAATTACATTTGCTGAGCAGTTTCTTTTTTCCAATGGACCACTTTGTCTCACCCATTTAAACTTCTGGTCTTTATTGACTCAGTGAGTCATTTCTCATGATCATCCTTATCCGTGACTCAGCAAACCTGATTGTGTTTCATTTTGTCTTTCCATTAGCAGACTTGAAGAATGATGTGTAATCTTATGTATTTATCTTAGAAGCACTGAGATGGACTTTTAATTTGGATTTCTGCCAATTGGACTATGGTCTTTCTGCAGACACTTCATATGTTTTTTGTTTTTTTTTATTTTACAAAGTAGTTCAATATTTTTGTACTGTTATTTGCACATTTACAGATTGCTGAGAATGTGTTCAGATAGTGTATATAGTGGATGTATACTGGAGAAAAAACTTTTTTTTCTCCATTGTTGTCATTTTTTATTTACTTGTTTACGTGATGTACCAGTGGCACATCATACAATTTATAATGAATAGATTCATTATGGACAAATTATCCTAAATGACCTAAATTACTTATTTTTTACTTTTACTTTTTTTTGACATCCCGCATACAGGTATTTTTTTATATGTATTCTCCTATAAAGTTGATTTGTATAAGAATACAATTTGTCATAAGAATAAACTTTCCAATAGGGTTCCAAAAGGGATTTCTCTGCGAACCACAAAAGTTTCTCTAAAAAACCTTTCAGCTGATTTTCTTAAATAATGATTTTTGCAAATGTTTGTTTTTTTTCTATACCAGTTGTAGGTTGTTTATATAACTTGACTTTTGATCTAATCTGATCAGATTGCTCTTTTATTTTTAATTGTCTTTTCTGACCATGAGAAGATCCATGATTAGTGCTTTTGAGAAGTTTAATGAGAACAAATTCAGGTTTTGGTTTAGAAAGCCAGTGTTTGTGTTCCAAACAAACTTTTTCTTTCAGTTGTAAGACTAGAGTTAAAGGCATAGTATGTAGTTTCCAGCGACATCTAGTGGTTTAGTTTCCATATTGCAATCAACTGAAGACTCTTTCCACAGCCCCTCCCTTCCAAAGTAAACACATCAAACTGCTTCACTGTAGACAGATAATGCAGGCAGGATACACATTTTTCTCTAGTAAAGGGAAGCTTGCCATGCTCTGAAGAAGGCACTTAAGCCGATAAGAGTTCACACGAGCTCATATTAGCTAAGCTTGCGAACTAGCGCGCAGCTACAAATCTCCCGCTCCACCTTAAATGCTGCAGTAGTGTCCAGCTCCGATGCCCTACAATGTCCTGCAGCACCATTTAAGGTGGAATGGGGGAAAAACACTGCGCACACGAATATGAAGCTAAGTTTCATCATGTTTTCTTTGACGATTGAAGTTGTTTTCTCTTCTTGACGAGCATAAGAATGTTCAGCCATCTTAACAAATAAACCAAAAAACCTTTATTCTTGCTTCTCCTCCGTGTATTTCTTCTTATTGAGGTATACGTTTATTTCTTCTTCTTCTCCTGTTTTATGTCAGCCAACGGTAAAACAAAGCTACAGCGCCATCGAATTTGAGTGGCCAATTCGTCATTACAACCAGGGTTCTAAATGAATGCGGGTAAAAAATCATTTTGGCGGGTGTTAATAAAAACTTACTAGCCAATTTTGCCAGTGATGCAAGAGGCATTACATGCATGATTCATACGGCTCCGTTCTCGGTCATTTATCCCCTGGCAGTACTTCCTACATTTCCCATGAAAACTATATGCCTAAACGCTACGTCATGACATTATACGCCCTTTGGTTGCGCACAGTTTGTAGTAAAAATAGCGCAAACCATGGAAATGAACGCTAACACCACTGAACAGACTTCGGAGAGCAAGACAGAGAGCAACTCAAGGTAGAAGCGAAGTAGACGGGGCCCAGGGTTGCCAGATTCGCGTCAAATTGGGCTTGTTTGAAAATCCCGTCGCGGGTGAAAATGCGTTTTTTTGGCTACTTTTAAAAATTACCGCAACCGCCAAAAAACAACAAGAAAAGTGGGACAGACAGACAGAGAGAGAGACAGAGAGACACACACAGACACACACACACACACACACGCACAGAGACAGACAGACAGAGAGAGAGAGAGACACACACAGACAGACAGAGAGACATAGAGAGACAGACAGTCAGAGAGAGACACAGATAGACAGAGAGAGACAGAGAGAGAGAGAGAGACAGAGAGACACACACAGATAGATAGATAGATAGATAGATCGATAGATCCCAAACCTGTTTGCACTTTCTGTATATATTTTAAGGTATATGTTGTGTTTTTCATGCTAACAATGTTAATAAAATTATCAAATGCATTCAGTGGCACTCATTTCTCTTATTTTTACGCATAAAATTTGGCTAGTGAAAATTCTGATTGGCCGGTAACTTTAGAGAGTTACCAGCCACATTGGCTGGTGATCAAAAAAGTTAATTTAGAACCCTGATTACAACACAAATGGTTTTTGCTAGCCTGGTTTGTCCTTTTTGAACTACTATAGAAACATGGCGATGCAACATGGTGGCCTCAGTTGGTGTTCGACCCACGACCAACATAGATATAAACAGCTTATTCTAAGGTAAAATACTCAAACGACTTCTTAGTTTATAATGATTAGATGTGTTTTTTTATCATTTTTATTAGTGATTATCTTAAATTCTGCTAAAAGATAACCCAAAATATTACATACTGTGCCTTAAAATGATGAAATGAACTTCCACAAGTCAGAGTCAGTTCCACAAGTCAGAGATGTGGTTCACACATTCAGAAGAACCTGGCTTTTTGGTGTTGATTTTTGGAGTGACTGTTGCGAAGAATTATTTTTTAACCTTTAGAAAATCATTGAAAATAGAGTGAAGATGTTCTTGGCTGCCAAAAAATATCAAACAATATGGCCCAGCATTACACTTCCACAGCCTCTCAAACACTGACTGGTATCTGAAGCATGATTTTAGGTAAAAGAATTCATACAGCACTGGTCCAGAATTAGCAAGCCTGAAGGCCGACATGAAAGCTGCTAATTCATGGCCTCTGCTTCATCGATCTTCTGATGTCATTCAAGTTGTCTGAAATGTTAGGATGAGCAATCAATAAACCCACCAGCGGTGGCCAAGGCGTTTTGCAATTAGCAGTGTGGAGCTGTCTGCTCTGTTCAGCTATCAACAAGCTGAGCAAATAAACAGACATAAAAATACAAAGACCGTTCAAAAACAATTCATCTGTATCTCACAGCCTTTGCCATTGTCCTTGTTCAGGCCAGGGGTATTGCCAGAAAATTTGGGAACTCACTGCGAGTGAAACAAGTTGCTGTGTGTGTCTTAATATTACTCGTACAATTACCGTAGACTATAGATAACATTTACAACATCTACAGCATATTAAATAAGATCACATTCAAACAATAGTACTGAAGACTTAAGGCTGCTCTGCTTTAGATGTGATGGTATGGAAACCAAGCTGTATGGCACTTGACCTCAGCATGGAGGTGGCATCTCCTTTAGGGGCTGATGTAAGTATGGCCTGGGATTTGATTGGCCACCCCAGTGGCCATTCCACATCCTAAAGGTTGTTCTATATCATTGTTACTACTTTAATAAGTGTTGCTAATTGTTGCTATGAATGACTAAGCGAGTAAATGTTGACCTCATCTCCAAAGTTAAAGATGACATACTTTTGTAATATTTTAAACAATATTTTCTTTAAACTTCCTTACAGTTTCAAAATAACCAAAATGTAAAAGGGCCCAAAGAAAAAGTTTGGACTCCCTACATGGTCATTACTTGTCAACACCCCTTTGGCAAATATCAGAGCTTGTACACACATTTTGTAGCCAGCTGAGAGTCTTTCAGCCTTTATGCCAATTCTTCCTTGTACACAGGGTTCTCCAGATTCTTGGCCTATAGTGCATGCATTTATTTTGAAGTCTATCCACAGATTTTTGATGATGTTTAAGTCAGGAGTTTTTGAGGGCCAAGGCAAAAAATTCTGTTTGTGCCTCTTGAGGCACACTGTGGATTTTGAAGTGTTTCTGGTCATTATCTTGCTGTAGAAGCCATCTTCTTTTTGTCCTCGGCTGTTTTAAGATGTGATGTTTGCTTCCAGAACTGTGCCCCTGGGTGCAACACAAACCAAAATCATGATTGAATCGACCCCATGCTTAACCATTTGAGAGATGTTCTTTTAAGTGAAATTCTGCCCGTATTTTTTACCTAATATAGCTTTGTTTGAATTTTAAATTCATCAGCCCAAAAGACATCTTTCCAAAATGCTAAATGCCAAAATGCTTGTTTAGATGTTCATTTGCAGACAAGTGAAACTGACTTTTGTGTTGAGGATATAGGAAAGTTTTTCTTTAAATTACTCTTCCATGAAGGTCATTGTGGAATAGAGCAATGTACTACCACTCCTGAGTGTTAAATCTTGAAGGTCTTTGACAGTCAAACAGAGGTTTTCATCCATCCAACTATCCATACATGCATAAATCCAGTTGTATTTGCTGGTCAAACAGACATTTTCTTTCAAGAACATTTAAGTTGATTCAGCCATGAAGCCAATATGAAAGGTTTCTTCCTGATATGGATGTTTAATGGTTACTTAGCCACAATATAGTCAGCTTAACGTCAGCAAGAAGGCAAGGCAAGCTAACTATTGAAATGTGAACTGCATGATGTAGCAGTAGTTATTTTACTAGCATTAAAGAAAGAGTAAGAAAATCAGCAGTTGCTTTTAGATTTTTTGCTGATAGTAACTGGGTATAATGTCATGGCATATAAGAGATTGTATTTTTTGCAAAGCTACAGTTTGCAGATGGCCATGACAGCACATTTGACAGGCATGAGTATGAGAGAGATGCACCCATCAGAAAGTAAGCATAGTGAGATACTAAAACATTATTAAAACAAAAGCCTGAACAAAAAGAAAATCAGTTATATCTGTTCTAGTTCAGCAAATCTAATAAACAGTTGCTCGCTAATGGACACAGACTATAGCATTTTGTCAAATGAGCAAGCATTAAGTGCATGTATTTGACATGACTGACAGTACATAGACGGTTTCTACACCTTTTAAAAATAGTTTCCAGAGCAGTGCAGGAGATCTGGTGCTACAACCTCATATAACCTGCTATAACCTGTGTACGATCCATTTATACTCTATATGAACAAGAAGACAAGGTGCTGCTTTATATCTTACCTAACTGTGTGTGTGTGTGTGTGTGTGTGTGTGTGTGTGTGTGTGTGTGTGTGTGTGTGTATATATATATATATATATATATATATATATATATATATATATATAATCTTTTTTTTTTTTTTGCTAATCATCTACAAAATAGTTTTGTGTCCTAATAATGAAATATATACATTTATTTTTATGAAAGTGGCTTTGGATAGCATGCATTTTTGGAATTTATGACCTTAATTACATGGTAATTAAACCTCACTCAAAGCTCATTTTGACCACCTCTGACCCAATGTCCTAGATACATCACTGACATACTGGATAAATATGTTCATGTTAATGAAACTGACCTCCTCATACAAACTTGTCATTTACTATTAGGAAATGAAATAAGCAGTTACGTGATGGGTTAGTAAATATCCCTAGCCTTGGTACAAGACTGTCTCAAACAGTGAATTCACATTGGATGATGTGGGATGAGTGGTACTAGAACAGCTGAAAAATGAAATGTGAAATTTTACATATTGTTTGCACTCCATGGTCATGGGTTGATGTATGTAGTACAGTAGTTAGAAATTTCAAATGAGAGCTTAACCCTCCTATTATCCTTGACGTCAATTTGACATATTCAATGTTTAATGTCTTTAAATAAATTATTGACATTTTTTTGCTTCATATTTATTTTATAAATTTATTGATATATATTTTCCTAATTTAATGACTACTGGGTAAACATAAAATTAACATCATGATATGTTTTCAGTGTTCTGGACACATGTTGTACGTATGCATTAGTGTTCTTTGGGGACAATGTTCAAGACATGAAATCAGCATTTGAGCGCTTCATAGCACCATCAATCAAAAATTATGTACTTGGATAAAAGTTTACTCAAACAAATCTCGGTCATGTCGGCTGGCACACGTGTCTGCCAGCTGATCCAGCAGAGCTAGGGATCCTGTGCTTTGGCTGAAGAGTGATGATGTATTGGCAGCAGTTAGAAAAAAGGTGGTGGCTGACCTCACATGCATGGGCAGCTTGCATGTCTGGAAAGGCACCATTAATGTAGAGAACTATGTTCAGGTTCGAGAACAACATATGCTCCCATCTAGACGTCATCTCTTTCAGGGAAGACCCTGCATTTTTCAACTAGATAATGCCAGACCACATTCTGCAGCAATCACAACATCATGGCTACGTAGGAGAAGGATCCGGGTACTGAAATGGCCAGCCTGCAGTCCAGATCTTTCACCTATAGAGAACAGAGCAACAAAGAAGGCCCAAGACGATTGAACAGTTAGAGGCCTGTATTAGACATGAATGGGAGAGCATTGCTATTTCTAAACTTGAGAAACTGGTCTCCTCTGTCCCCAGACGTCTGTTGAGTGTTGTAAGAAGAAGGGGGGATGCTACACAGTGGTAAAAATGGCCTTGTCCCAACTTTTTTGGGATTTGTTGACGCCATGAAATTTTGAAACAACATATTTTTCCCTTAAAATGATACATTCTCTCAGTTTAAACTTTTGATCTGTGATTTGTGTTCTATTCTGAATAAAATATTCGATGTTGGCACCTCCACATCATTGCCTTCAGTTTTTATTCACAGTTTGTTTAGTGTCCCAACTTTTTTGGAATCCGGTTTGTAAATGTTTGATCTACATCATATATAGTGTAAGAAAATTGTAAACAATGCCAAAATTGACACATGGCTGAAGTTCTGCAAGAATGTTTGATGGCAGGAAATTTTAACCTTGAAACTGAATGGACTCTATTTCTGTCTGATGGCTCCCATCACATCCAATTTGATGCCATTGACAGCAGAATGTCCCAAGTGACAGCTCAGAAAGTTTGTCCCTCAAAAAGCTTTAGCTAAGACCCTTAACTAGCTTGCTATAAAAAACCTGTCATCTATGTTTTGCTGATATATCGTGGGAAGTAAGGATAATGAATTTGAATGGCTAAACAAACCCCTTGTTGTTGCATTGCAACCTAAACTCCTCATAGCTCAGACTTGTTGATGTGAAAAGTGATAATCAGTCTTTAAAAGACGGTCACAAGCATATTTATCAGCAATTCTGGCCAATAGTAGAGCTAGTCAGTGAAAAATAAAGCAAATATTTACCTTCTGGGCGAATCATAGCTTAGCATGACTCATCCCAGCCACTCGGAGACAGATGAACACAGATTAATTGGTAGTTGGATTATTAGCTCATCAGTCATGGATGTAAAATCTGATCAATCAAGATGACTCAAAAGAAAACATCACATTCACCTTCATTAACTAATACAATTTACATTATACTGCAGGTGCATCTCAAAAAAGCATCAAAAAGTTAATTTATTTCAGTAATTCAATTCAAAAGGTGAAACATAGATTCATTACACACATACTGATCTATTGAAAGCATTTATTACTTTAAATGTTGATGACTATGGCCTACAATATCAATATCTCAAAAAAATGAGAATGTTATATTAGACCAATTCAAAAAATTATTTTTAATACATAAATATTGTTCTACTGAAACGTATGTACAGTATATACACTCAGTACTTGGTTAGGGCTCCTTTTCAAGGATTCAAGGAGACTTTATTGTCATTCACATCACATGTAGTACATGAGGTGGAACAAAATTACATTCCCAAGGTCCCAGTTTTACCCAGTGTGGTAGCTTGATATAAATATAAAAAGTCTTTATGAGTATATGCAGATATACAGACATGATATAGACTATACAATGCAAATATAGACTGTTCACTATGCAGAGCAGTATATTATATCAGCAGTAACTTAGACTGTACAATGTCCAGAGTATTGAGCACGACATGGGGAGTTTAGCAGCAATTTGTATGAATGAGTGGATAAAGAATAAATATTAGCAGCATACAGTTAAAGTTAAGAAACCAAGTGTAATAAAGTGTCAGTGCGGTGTGTGTGTTTCCTAAGTGGAGTTTAAGAGTCTAACAGCCTCACAAATGAAGCTGTTCTTCATTCTGGTGGTTCTACACTTTATGGACCACAGCCTCCTGCCAGAGGGGAGTGGGACTAAAAGTGAGTGTGCTGGGTGAGTGGGGTCCTTCATGATGCAGGTGGCCCTTTTTCTACATCTAGAGGTGTCGATGTCTGTGGTGGTGGGGAGGCTGACTCCAACAATCTTCTGTGCAGCTTTCACACCCTCTGCAGAGATTTCCTGTCTGCAGCAGAGCAGCTGCCATGCCACACAGTGATGCTCGAGCACAAGACACTCTCCATCATTCATCTGTAGAAGGATCTGAAAACTGAGGTTCCGAGACCAGCTTGCCTCAGCCGTCTGAGGAAGTAGAGTCATTTTGCATGAATTACTACATCAATATGACATGGAATGGAGGTGATCAGCCTGTGTCAATGTTGATGTGTTATGGAAGCCCAGGTTTCTTCAGCTTGTCTGCATTGTTGGGTCTGGTGTCTCTCGTCTTCCTCTTGACAATACCCCATAGATTCTTTCTGGGCTTTAGGTCAGGTGAGTTTGCTGGCCAGTCAAGCACAGTGATAACAGGTATTGGAACTTTTAGCTGTGTGGGCATGTGCCTTGTCCTGCTGGATGAATGAAATCTTTGTTTCCATAAAGCTTGTCAGCAGAGGGAAGCATGATGTCCTGGAAGACGGCTGTGCTGACTTTGGACTTGATATAACAGTGAATCAACTACAGCAGATGAAATGTTGCCACAAACCATGAATTACTCAAAATAAATGAAAATTTTGATTACATTAAAATTTTTTAGATGCACCTGTATGCGCAGTTTTTTAAAAAAAAAAAATTTCCTTTGTATTTTATGCATGCACATACACTTTGCAGAGATATGCACAGATTTGCATTTACATTTGAGGCATTTAGCAAACACTCTTAGCCAGGGCGACTTACAGTTGGGGGTTAGATACCTTGCTCAAGGGCACTTCAGCCATGACCTGCCAGGGATCGAACAGGCAACCTTCCTGTCAAGACAAGACAAACTTATTAAGTAATTATTCATTAATCCAAAGAAAGCTGTATTGGCTGAGAAAACGGAGAATTATAGATTTGAAAGAAAATATTTTCGAATATTTAGGTAAAGTCACACTCAAGGTCTCTTTTATTGAATTTGAGCATCACTGTGATACTTGGACTATGGCCTTGAACTTCAACCAAATCACAGCCGTTCTGATATTCAGTGTAACAGCATGACCTTGAGTGTGATATTGCACTTATACAAACTAACTGTTTATTATTTAACAGAAATAAAGAAAGATAACGAGGTTATGATTTGTTCATTTACTTAATAAAACTTCAAATCAGAAAAAGGTTTCTGTATTTCTTGCTCTTTACATTTCTTACATTTTCTTTTAATTTCATTGCAGACAGTATGAACCCAAGTTATGTCATGTTTTGTCTGTTCATTTTCATTTCACTGGTTAATATACATCCATTCCTGCATTTCAGGCCTGCAACACATTCCAAAAAAAATTTGGGATGGTAAAGCATTTACCACTTTGTACTTTTGCCATTCTTTCTCAACACACATTTTGGATACCAAACAATGTTTCACGTGTTATTTTCAAAGAACTTTTCTGCATTAATGTTGCCATTACAGAAGTGAAAATGACCTTTGCCAAGGGCACTCACAAAACCCCATACCATGCCAGACTCTGATTTTTTTTACTTGTTGCTGATTACAAATTGGATGGACCTTTTTGTCTTTGGTCCAGAGCACACTCAATTCATTTTTTTGCAAACAAGATCTGGAATACTGATTTATCTGACCACAATATGTTTCCACTGTGTGATGGTCCATCCTATATGCTATATATAAGTTGACCCCACTTCTGCACATGGTTAACATAAGGCTTCTTTGTTGCTCAGTAAACTTTCAAGTGGCATTTGTCAATGTAACTGTATTGAGCTTAACAAAGGTTTTCCAAAATGTTTTGCATGTGGTTATATCAGCTATTGATTGTTAGTTCTTGATGCAGTGCCATCTGAGTATTCAGATATCACTGATTAGGCTTCTGCCCTTGCTATTTATGTACTGAAATTCTTGCAGATTCCTTGAATCATTTAAAGATATTATGTGCTTTAGAGGAAGAAATATACTGACCCCTCCCAATCTTTTTGAAATGTTTTTAAACATTTGTTGACAACCAAGAGATTCAAAATTGTTACGTTGTGGAAACCCAATTGTCTGTCCAAAGCCAATCACAGTATTTGCTGGGCAAACAGCCATGTCCCCGGACTTTGGACTTTTGGTACACAGTATCAATTAAGTTTGTTTTTGTTCTTATGTACTTTTTGGAACAAAATCAAATATATCATAACAATCGGTTGTATTCCACCCATAACTAGATTACCCAGATTAACAAGAATCTCCATTTTTTTATAGTGAGGTGTGTTTGCATATGAAAGTGAATAAAGGCAGTATCAAGTACATTGTTCAAAAGTGTTATGTGAAAGTCAGACTGTCTTTGACAGTCAGGCAGTCATTAATGGTGAATGCTAACCACGATTTTTGAGCAGATTTTCTTGCCCCTGGACAGTGGGAGCCCCTGGGCAGTCACCCACTTCCTCTACAGTATATGATTCTTCTATGCAAGGAACCAGTTAATGCAAATCCAGATGATTGTCAATGTGGCAAAACCTGATGAGACATGGACAATCCCAGCATACTCTCTGTGTATCCAGTTTCTAATGAGATTATCATTTAAATATATTATATGTAGAAAATATCTGTCCTGTATTTACATTACAGTTGCCTTGCTTTCCAGGCAATATTGTTGGCTAGAGACTGTCTACTCCAAAGCAATCGTCATCCAATTAGACTTGCTTGAGCAGCAGCTGTGCCTTAGGCTGCCACTTACTTTTAACCAGACCAAAGAGGAGAAACTGTATCAGTCAAAATTCTAAAAGTGAGAGGAGTCATCATTAAGAGAGAAAACACAAGCAAGGCTGAAATATGCAGTTTATGCTCCATGTATATGGGACAGGAGTTTCTGCAACTGCAGAAAAAAATACTAATGTAAAATAATCAACAGATGTTTTTATTTTTTATTTTTTCAGTATTTGCAGTAGTTTTGCAATGTTTGTTACTACAGTAAAGGGAATCACTTATATTTCAAGCTTTTTGGTTGATATTTTAATCTTTTAAAAAATCGCTCAACTCATTTGCTTAAATATGATCAAGAAGAAGAGAGTAGGGTGTGGTGTGTGGGTTCTATGGGGGCTATATGTGTAGAACTGTACTATAATTTCTCAGTAAATTAAAGCACAACATTATGCATGGTTTCACTGAAACTACCCAATTTCAAAGTCCAATCAAAAAGGAAACAAACACATAGCATTTAGCATGCTACTTTAATTTTCAGCATCACCAACTCAAAACACCTTCCCACGTCCATGATGGCAGCAGACACAGAGGCTAGTCATAGGCATGGCCCTCAAAACATGTTGAGAGTATACTTGCCAGAATAATACTGTGACAAATCTGTGCAAGATAGACCTATCATAAGTGAGAAAATCTAGTACATAGTTTTATAAGTGAGAATGTATAGTTCACTGCACATGGGATGATCCTGCATATTGACCACCCTGCACAGTTGAGTCCCAACCTTAATTTAATACCTGATCCAGTTAATGAATGCTTTCAAGGGCATCTGATATTAGAGTCAGGTGTGTTGGACCTGAACTCTCCGTGGTGTTAGATCTCCAGGACCAGAATTGAGCATCCCTGAGGTACAACCATGAACTGGATGTTAATTTCTGAAATTTGCTACTGTGACAACAGTGAGGCATTTTGTGCTTTAGCTCCTCACATGTTTATATCTGGTACTGAGTTTTCACTGTATGAAGCATATATACATTGTGCCTACACTTATTGGCAGTTTTATCAGGTACATTTACCATGTAGGTGCAATTTGTAAACTTGCAATTACTGAATGAAGCCCATCTGTTGCTGTATCCTGTGAATCAATGGATCAGGCTCAGCTTTTATATACATGAATGCAATTGCAGGGTATTGTGTATATAAAAAATACATAAAGGCCAGTGGTGAATCAGTGTATATGAATATCATGCTATATATTACATATATTGTAGGCTATTCAAGGGCATAATTTGGGGGCAGGGGTTACATGTCCCCTGCACTTTTTCAAAAGGCAGTTTTGGTCTGCTGCAGTTTTCACAGTACAAAAACAGTGCTATGCTATATTAAGTGGGGATGACTCAAGCACTAAGACCAAGCAGAAAACAAATGCTCAAGCTGATGCCTATGTCCCTTTAGACCGCACACAAGCTCATGGATTGTCTTTACTGTTTCTTGCTAACGTGTGATTGATTGTCTCCACAGTTACTCTGTCTGGATGTATACCAGTGTCCATGTTCACATGCCACTGCAAGTTGTTAACATGTTCGTCGTTTGAATCTGTGCCTGTGTTTGGAAGATTTTGATGAGTTGATTATGTTGAAATGTTAATAGTTAACCCTTCTGTGGTCCTTGGGTCAAATTGACCTGTGTTAACTGCTTATTTGTACTAAAAAATTAGGTATCATTTTATGTATATTCTGAAATAAGTGTAAAATTGGTGGTAATGAGTTGGAGTGAAGTTGACTAATAAGCTGAAACACAGAATTGGGTGATAATTTTATGCTACATGCTTTACAACCAGCCCAACCACAAAGGGAACAGCAAACTTAAAAGTAGCACAACTTAAAAGAACTACTAGAAAACACAGTGAACTGAAAGAGTATGAAATGTATTAAATGTTCAATTTAATAATGTATTAATATTTAATAATGTATTAATATATTTAATGAATATTAATAATTAATAAAATTAATATAAATGGTAATTTTATTAGTTTATTATTAATAATAACTATTAATAGTTATTATTAGGATAATAGTAGCTAAATTTTTAGTACAATATTATTAATAATCTTTTAATGTAATATTATCATTATTATAATAATTTATGTTCAAGCTTAGACTATAAGAAGAGAGATGTTTTGCACTACACTGAACATACAGCTCAACCCCCAGAATACACACAATCACAAATACCAGCTGGTATCTAGCTGGAGACCACTTGCTTGCTGCGATGCTTACCTGTTGCTGCTGATTTGCTTATAATAATGAGATTATGAACATGACTGTTCAGTCTTGCTTATCTAATAAGTCTTGGTCTGTTTCTTTCTACATTGAAATGTCTAATGTTACCACATTTGTGCTAATTGTTGAAACTCACTTTAACATTTTGTTGTAAATATTTGTTCCACCTCTCCACTATCTTATTAGATAGATAGATAGATAGATAGATAGATAGATAGATACTTTATTGTCAGACCATGGTTGCACGGTCCTGCCGCTTTGCGCTCTATAATATCAGACAAATCAGACCGTTCCTAACGCAACATGCCACTCAACTCTTGGTACAAGCTGTGGTTATCTCATGCCTTGATTACTGCAACACTGTGCTAACAGGCCTCCCAGCCTGCACTATTTAACCACTACAGATGGTCCAGAATGCAGCAGCACGTCTGGTTTTTAACCATCCAAAACGGGCACATGTCACCCCACTGCTCATTGAGCTACACTGGCTTCCGATTGCTGCCCGGATCAAACACAAAGCCTGCACGATCGCCTATAAGGTGATGACAGAGCAGGCTCCCTCTTATCTGCACTCGCTCTTAAAAGCTTATGTCCCTGCCCGGTCGCTGCGCTCCTCCACTGAACGTCGCCTTGCTTTGCCTAACATTCACACAAAGCAATCCAGACTGTTCTCCTCAGTAGTTCCCAGATGGTGGAACACGCTGCCTACCACCACTAGAGCAGAGGTGTCCCTCACTGGGTTCAAGAAACTCCTAAAATCCGAGCTCTTCAAAGAGCACCTGCTCTAGTGATCCCAAATGAGTACTGATATGCACTCAGCATTCGGTATCCAAATGTTAATTCTAGTATACTAGTACTAGTAAATACTAGTACAACTCTAGTATTTTTCGCATCTGTACTTTCCCACTATTGTAAGATGCTTTGGATAAAAGCGTCTGCTAAATGCAATGTAATGGTCTGCAAATGTTTTGCATGCAGAACATTGGCTCCGTTAATTACAATACATAACAAAAACAAACAAACAAACAAACAAACAAAAAAGGAGTTGCATTATAACATCATCAATGACTATCGCTTCAGTTCTTTGTTTAATTTAAGGATTGACTGATATACAAAATAATATTTTAGTCTAACCTTATTAACCCTCTGGCGCATAGTGGTCACTACAGTGGACAGATATTTAAAATTCATTATCTCCTAAAGGCAGTGGTTTCTATAGTGGAATTGCATATCAGTCCTTAGAATGCTCTCTACTGCTCCCCTCTATTGAGGTTCATTCAGTGGTTAGTTGTTGTCATTACAAGTTAATGTCATCAGAATCAAAGATGGCTGGCAGACAGACACACTTGTTGACCACTCCTGGAATATCCTGTCAGTCCTTCTATTCTAGGAGAATCCAAGAGGTGAAAAAAATATGCTGATATGCAGGAGTATCTAAGGAACAATATTATTCTTTTAGTTTTGAAAATTTTTATTTCAAATAAGTAGCAAATTACAATTAACCATGTGTCCAATAGAGTGGACGTCATGCATTTCTAAGTATATTTTTAACATAGGTAATTTAATTGATTTATCTTTCATTATGACTGTTTTGGTTGCAGTTCAATTCATTTTGGGTACATCTATAAGTTA
>BRDA01009007.1:0-16364 GCA_036984385.1 Crenuchus spilurus
CTACAAGCAACCAGAGACAGGTGGCATTGGAGAGAAGTGACTCATCTGTGCAGCCTACCATCGCGAAGCGATGACGGCGTGTGACATGACATGACAATGTCATAAATGTAACTAACATAAAATATGACAGTTTAGTGTTTGTAATTAAATTAATAAACACAAATAAACTTAAAAAAATATGAGATGCACTAATATACAAACTGAATAATTGTGATAAGCAGTATAATTCATTTACCAAGTACCTCATATGAGCATTATAGGGCTTTACAACTGTTTCAGTTATATGACCACTTTCTTGCTGCTGTTGCAAAAAAGAATAATAACATAGTCAATCCTTATTATGGAAAAAAATAAAAATCTGGCATGCTCACATCCTTCTGCACAAGCATGACAAAAACAAAATTGATTACTATAATGTCTTTTTTTTACATCTCTTAGTGTGTCTGCCCATGTTCTTCTACAAGCAATTAAAAATGCTGCAGCATGATTGTAAAAAAAAACAAAAAAAAAAAACAAATCACATTACCTCATTAATTATCTTGAACTGGATCCTATATTCAATAGGAAGCCAATTAAGCAATTTCAGTAAGCTAACTTATATAGTGTTACATAGCCAAGCCACTTCATATGTAATTGAAATGTTGAATCCTTATTCAGCATGTCAAGTGGGCTGTACTTCCTCATACCTGTTTAAAGACACGTGAGGATTAAGCCTTTGAGGTTATTGCACCCAAGATATGGAATGATTTGTATTTTTCCTTAATCTGTTGACCTTTTTAAAAAGAAACTAAACATGTCTCAATAAGCAGGTGTATGGTTAAATTTCTTGTTTTATATATGTATATGTATGTATAAATTTATATAGAGAGAGTACAAGTCAAAAGTTTGGACACACCTTCTCATTCAATGTTTTTATTTTTTATTTTTTTATATATTGTCAATTAATACTGAAGTCATCCAGGCTATTAAGGAACACATAAGGAATCATGTAGTAAACTTAAAAGTGTAAAACAACCCAAAATATGTTTTAGATTTTAGATTTTTCAAAGTAGGCACACAACTGATGGTCTCAAACACATTAAGAGGCAAGAAATGCAAGTCATGAACTCTTGAGAAGACACAGACTTGTTAACTGAAAGTCATTCCAGGTGACTAACTCATAAAGTTGACTGAGAAAATGTCAAAAAGCTGGCATCTAAGCAAGAGGTGCCTACTTTGAAGAATGTAAACTATAAAATATATTTTTTTCTGGTTTGATTAACACTTTTTTGTTTACTAAATCATTACATATGTATTTCTTCATAGTTTGGATGACTTTAGTATTATTCTACAATGCAGACCATTTTTAAATAATGAAAAACCACTGAATGTCCAAAAGATGTCTACAATACAAGGTGCTACAATAAATTGATACAATATTTAATATTTTTTCAGCCCAAGCCTAGTTGACAGGAGCTTTGGTGATTTCTTACAGAAAAAAGTAGATAATTTTGGAGGTGCCTATTGAGTTCTAGTGTTTGTTAGCAATGTTAGCCTCGCAGCTCTAGTTCTAAACTAAAGAAACAACTCCAAACATGTCTTGGCTGTTCAACTACACTGATGGTAATGAACAAATATGTAAATATGACTTCTGGGTGAATAATTCCTTTAAGTAGATGAAAGGTGTCAGTCATTATTTCAGGTTAAAAAGAATCTGAGAACCACAGAAATATGTGAAGTGTTATTTGGCAACAATATAGAAAATGTTTAAGTATGTCACTTTTCAAAGTGGATGATGTCATCTGAACTAAGAAATATTTAGTTTCATCTTAAATTCTTTTTTCACACACTTTCTCTTTCTCAGTATTTACAGTCTCATAGCTCAAGCATGTTAAAAGCCGTGTCACTCACACGTATGCAGTTAGCACACTGCCAAACAGCCCTCTGGAGTGTTCACTGTACCCCTGCCCTTCTCCTTTATTGATTCTCTACCTGGAAACATGATGGCTTATCAGTCTCATAAACATGACCTCTACAGAACCGTAGTTGGAATGGCTGACTTTGTACTTATCAGGCTTCTCAAAGGCAGATGAGTTTATTCTTATGAACTTACAGTGGTGTTCGAAGGTTTGTGAACTCTGTACAATTTTCTATATTTCTGCATAAATATGATCTAAAACATCATCAGATTTTCACACAAGTCCTAAAAGTAGATAAAGAGAACCCAGTTAAACAAATAAGACAAAATATTATACCTGGTCATTTATTTATTGAGGAAAATTATCCAGTATGACATATTTGTGAGAGGTAAAAGTTTGTGAACCTCTAGGATTAGCAGTTAGATTGAAGGTGAAATTAGAGTCGGGTGTTTTCAATCAATAGGATGACCGTCAGGTGTGAGTGGGCACCCTGTTTAATTTAAAGAACAGGGATCTATCAAAGTCTGCTCTTCACAACACGTTTGTGGATGTATATCATAGCATGAATAAAGGAGATTTCTGAGGACCTCAGAAAAAGAGCTGTTGATGTAACTTTTATGCAACTGAAAGCCTCTCTCAGTAGTCTCATGAGTGCATGAGTTCAGCATCAGGAGAACACTGAACAACAATGGTGTGCATTGCAGTGTTGGAAGCCAGTAGTAGTAGTTTGCTAAATATCATGTGGACAAGCTAGAAGGACATTGGAACAATGTTTTGTGGACAGATGAGACCAAAATAGACATTTTTGGTTTAAATGTAGTAAGGAAAATTGCATTCCAGCATAAGAACCTTATTACATCTGTGAAACATGGTGGTGGTAGTATTATAGTTTGGGCCTGTTTTGCTGTATCTGGGCCAGGACGGCTTGTCATCATTGATTGAACAATGAATTCTGAATATCAGAGAATTCTAAAGAAAATGTCAGGACATCTGTCCATGAACTGAATCTCAAGAGAAGGTGGCTCATGCAGCAAGACAATGACCTTAAGTTGTTCTACCAAAGAATGGTTAAAGAACAGTTACCAGAAACATTCACAAACTTCACAAAGTTCACAAACTTTCAAGCATCACTGTAAGTGAAGGTGAAAGAGGTTTAATTTCATAGCTATAATGTTCAGACGTCACTGAAACTTCAAAGATTCACTATGCACAAATATGATAACTGGAACATTTCTTATTCACTTATGCAGTGATGAGTAGAGAATTTTAAACCATTAATCAAGTAAAATCATTTTAAAAGTATAAATACCTTTTTTTATAAATGATAAAAAGTAATTTTTTGTTCATAGAATCTTTCATTTGGAGTTTGAGTATCATTTCCACCAGTATCTGTATTAACAAAAAAGTCTTGAAATATGTCAATTTATTAATCAAATCCATCCATTATCTTATGTGCTTAATCCTGAACATTGTTACAGTGATTAACCTACTCCCTCACCAGGCATTACAGACTATCCTAGCTAAGCCAGGACAGGGCACCAATCCACTGCTAGGCACACACACTCACCAGGACAATTTAGAGTACCCAATTTACCTGACCTCCATGTTTTTGGACTGTGGGAGGAAACCAGAGACCCCGGAGAAAACATGGAAATTCCACAGAGAAGGGGACTTGAACCCAAGACCTCAGTGTTGAGAGGTGAGCGTGCTAATCACCAGGCCACCATGCTGCCATAATATGTCACTTTATGTGTTTTAAATATCAAATATATGACACAACTACTTTTTCACAATATTCTGAGTTATGGAGTGTGACTTGGGCAAACACATGTTGAGATATGTTGCCTGTTTTCTTGCAACATTTCACTGTTTAATGGTAGTTGTATTATTATTATTTGGTAATGTGATTACTTTTGTCTGTATCTGTAACATTGGCAGTAGATTGCCAGAATATTGTAGAGTGTTGCCACACAACATTGCAACAACTTCCCCACGAGTTACATGTGTTGTGGGCACCAAAATAATACACTGTCATTACATTGTCACAAAGCAATTGTGTTTATATGGTATTAGCATACTAAAACGTGAGTACATGTAAGTAGCTCTGCCCAGCTCAGTGCTCTAAGCATGAGTGAAAGCTCTGTTGGGTAAGAACAGAGATTTTAAACTGTTACTGTAAGACTACAATCTCGAAAACATGTAAACAGGGTGGACCATTCTCTATCAGCACACACACTCACTATCAGTACACTGACAGCTAGTCCTTGGGACACTTGCACACAGTTTTCATTATTCTTGCTTGGGGGTTTGGGGAGTAAGTGTTTTTCACCAGTTGTAATAAATTCACCTTTACCCCAGTGAAACATAGAGAAAACAAAAGACTTCATCATGCAAACTTAGAGCATTTAGTTTCCATCCATGCAGAAGCCTGACTTTCTCTTCTTGCATACACGGCTGTAGTGCTTGCAGTGCTACATCTCATTCTTGTCAACACTGCAGAACATTGGAACACTGACAGCCATTTCAAAACAGCTTGGCTTGTATTTCTCTTCCTCCCTCTCCCAGATCTCTTCTATTTAGGTCACAAACCAACTTTGTTTATTCTCTTCAGTAATAGCAAGAAAAGCCTAAAATATCAGCTCAATTTGACAGCAGAGAATCCACACAGCATTATTGGGGATAATTCCCTTTTTCTTTTCTGCTTTTGTTTATGAAAGTGTTAGAACTTGCCAATGTTGTGCATTCACTTCTCCAAAAGTAACAAGATAGATCCTCTGTGTTAGGCCTGTGCAAATGAAGCTGATTTTTGCTGAGTAACTTGGCGCAGGTCTGGGGCCACGCTGACTAAGCAAAGCCTTGAAGAAGTACTTGTTTTTTGGCTGCATTCACATTATCTGTACTGAAGTAATAACTGGATTCACATGACATACAGAAAAAAAAACATGAATACTAGAATAAATACAAATAAATTAATATAATAAGTAGTAGTTTACTATGTTGTGTTTCACATTTAGAGGTGAAAGAGTATTTCAAGAACATATAAGCATAAAAACGGCTAAATCATAACCTACTGTGGAACATGTAGAATTGCAGGGGAACACATCCAGTATCTGTCAGCATTGGTAATTTGTTCAGCTTCATTTGACATGTTTTGATGCACTTTTAGTGTAAAATAATCTGTATTCGAGGTGTGACTGGAGCTGTTCATATATTATCACCAACAAAAATAAACAGAAAATAAGGCATTAATAACTAAATATATATTTCTGAAATGTAATTGAGTAAAGAGTAGATTCATTTCTTCACAAATGTACTAAAGAATAAATAAAAATATAATCATTTGAGGTGGCACAGTAACTTGGTGATTAGCACGTTCACCTCTCAGCATTGAGGTCTTGAGTTCAAGTCCTGCCATCTGGGAGGAATGTCAATGTTCTCCCTGGTTTCCTCCCACAGTCCCAAAACTTGGAGGTCAGGTGAATTGGATACTCAAAACTGTCCTTGTGTGTGTGTGTGTGTGTGTGTGTGTCCAACAATGGATTGGCACCCTGTGCTGGGCTTAGTTAGGATAGTGTAATGCTCTGACCTGCACCCAGTGAGGGGGTACAGGACTAACCACGACCCTGAGCAGGATTTAGCAGATGTGTTAATGGATGGACAGATGGAATATCATTTGAGTACATGTGACATCAACTTGAGAACATGTCACTTCTTTTAACGGCTGCTACAGTACCACATAAAAAAAAATTAAACATTGTGAAAAAGTTCATTTGTCTTCATGATTTACTTCAAAAAGCTAAACTGTCATATTTTATATTTATTATGTAAATCATTTTTTTTTAAATTTTATATTTATTACAATATTATGTAAAGTGGCATTTAAAGCCTTTTTTGTTGTTGTTGATCAGTATGACATAGCTCAGAGAGCTGGATTTTCATAAATCTAAAATTATTATATTTTTCTTTTTCAGTTTGAATATATTAGTATTAAAAAATTACCAACATTTAAAAAGGCTGGAAATATATCACTTTATTTGTAATAAATATAAAATGTATTTACCTTTTTGAATTAAATTATGAACACAAACAAACTTTTTCACAATATTCTATTTTTTGGAGATGCACTAGTACAGTGCAGTAAATTGTATATTTCAGTTTTATTTATTTATTTTACTTTTGCTTTGCTATAGAATAAATTTGTATTGGTCAGACTTTACAGTAATGGTCACATAACAGTACTTATAAGACTATAGTAAGCATTTCTAAATGGATGAATAGTGTTGATTTTCCATTTTTTTGCAGCCATTTTAGACTTTCATTAAGTCAGATTTTTATTGACTGATAAATAAATGAAGATCTTGAATATATGAATATGGGTTGCACATGAATATCATCAATAAATGGTTAATTGTTCATTTGTACCTTAATTATAACTGCTTCTTATGTTTAAGTAATCATTAATTTAACAACTATTTTGATCATTAATTAATTAATTTGACATACGGTAATTCAACAATTTAGTCATGCTTAATACAGTCTTAATTACATAATAGCTATACCTTTATGGTAAAGTTTTACCATTTTATTGTTATTTTAGTTTACTGTGGTGACCTGGGTCATGGACATTGGGACTGCATGGACTGAGACATGTGTGCATGTGCTGGGACGATGGAGAGAAATGATGTTTTGTCAAGGTGCTTCAATGGTGCACCACTACTGTTCTCAAACTTTGCAGTTTAATGTGGCTTTATTCCTGAAGTTTTCTCTTACAGTACTGTTTAAAAAATAAAACATCAGTCAAACTTTACATTTTAAGATGACTTACTGCACTTCTTTGCATTAATGAGTGTCACAGTGTCTGTATATCCACCCTGTGATTAAAGATTGTCGGTTCAAACCCTAGCACTAGAGCCCAAGAGGAGGAAACAATGTCATTGTGGGATGAAAAGAGCCCTAACTGGTCTGGAAATGGGGTTAAATGTCCTAATTAATGGGTTAAGTTTGAGTTTGAGTTTATTTTAAAGTATTATATTCCTGTTAAATCATTTTCAGTACTCTGTGAGACAATCTCATGAAGAGAGTAGCGTGTTGTCATTATACCACCTCAATGCTTACCTCGTGCTTGCCACAATATTTTATAATTGCTTTGAGGTCAATTAGTGACAAATCAAGGGCAGCCTAACACACCGTGGTCTAAAGTTTAATTAGAAATGCCAGTGTCATGTCAGCATGAGGTAGGCCTCAGGCTGGAGTTTGAGATATTACTTTGTGGTTTGTGGTGTGGTGACATTATCATTTCTTATACCACTAAACAAAAAGAAATGACTGAGTTGGTATACCTCATTGTGAGTGGTGGTCATGAACATTTGTTGTTTGCCTTAACAAGTAAAAGAGCGGATCAGTTGAACACATTCTGTTCTTGTGGGACTAATAATACACTGAGAATCATGCCTGAAATACAAAAAATAAAAACAACTTACTCAGGCACAGTGACTATGCTGTTGTTCTCCAATAGGACCATTCTTTAGTGGTTTAGCTCTTGGTATCTTTCTTGATCACGTGACCTTGTGGATCATATGCCACTTGTTCTTGTCTCAAAGAATCTGCTTGCCTGGACTTGCAGTGGAGTGGGAAGTTTTTAACTACTAATCTTTATTTTTTTTCATGCATTGTTGATTCTTCATTCACACAAAACTTTCTTTTTAAGTATGTTTGCTCCTGTCAGCTATTGTGTATAACATGTTTGTTCTAAAACAGTTCAGTCATCCTTGGAATTAAGATAATTCTTGAACATGGATGAGATCCAACCAAAAAGACATTACACAGGTGTTCAGAGTCAATAGTGAAATCTGCACAGTTCATCTGCTACTGTGGCAATGACCGAGGCCAAACAAACTGGAGTGTTTGTGACACTTCAGACCGCAGCACACGAGCAAACACAGGTCATGTGGTCAACCACTAAGCCTGTTAAGAGTGACCAAGATCAACAGGACTATAGTACACAGTAGAGCCAGAGCAGAGTCAAGTGGACCACACAGACAAACACCATGAATCAGTAAATGCTTGTTTGAGTTATTATGAATGTAGAATTTCACAAAATATAGGACACACACATACATACAGTTGTTCAGCATCTTCAAAAAGATAAACGGACCCTTTGTATTAAGAAGAGGTCACTTAAATGGTCAGTGTTTGTTTGTGTGTGTGTGTGTGTGTGTGTGTGTGTGTGTGTGTGTGTGTGTGTGTGTGTGTGTGTGTGTGTGTGTGTGTGTGTGTGCGTGTGTTTGTATCTGTGTGATGTCCTCAAACTGATAGAGAGGATGTCCTGATAGTCAGGACACTTTTCTGCTCCTCCCTAGAACATGTGCTGTTTTCACCACAAACACATCTGCTTTTGAAAAAATCTAAAAGAGCAGCTAAACTGAATTTAGGTTACTGGGGTTAAGTTTAGGGCTAAGTTTAGGATTAGGTTACTGAGACTAAGGCTAGGTTTTGGGATAGGATTACGTTTAGAATTAGTATGGTTAGGTTAGGATTAGGTGCAGGTGCATGTGTTGCATTATTTGGATAGAGTAATCCATATACATCCATCAATCCATCCATCTTCTTAACAGCTTAATCCTGGTCAGGGTCACAGTGAGTCATCTCTACCCCTTCATTGGGTGCTTGGCCAGATAGAGTCATAAAAAAAATCAATAAAATCAATGGTGGTCCTTACTTCAAATACTAAACCAAATTGTGGTGTGTGTGTGTGTGTGGGTGTGTGTGTGTGTTTCTAAACACGCTATCCTGTTGCATTACTGCTTGTTCAACCACTTACAGGATGTCACTTTGGGAGTCATTAGTTGGTCAGTTGGTCACACAAGACAGTCATTCATATAAATTTAATGAAAAAGATTACATTACAAACTTCCATGTATCCACTATTAAATCATGAGACATAAAGAATGGATCAGGGCATAAAATAGGTCCCATAATTGAGGATATACAATTTATTCAATCATTACATGCCCGCAGTGTCGCTCCTAGCAGTCACGCTGCCAGTGTTGTCAGTGAGAATAAATGTTCTGCAGAACAGTTGTGGTTGGGCAACAACAATCGATTTAATTTACTTAACCTGCTCTAGTTTTAGCTGTTCATACATACAGACACCAAACTGAAACAGCCCCTTTACCAAACTCTTTATCTCAGTACCAACACTAGCCACTAGAGCTCACTGTAAACTCTAGCTGACGACACATAATGGATAAACAACTACGTCACTACAACGCGACGGGGCTTTTTTCGAGCATGCTACAAATGGTTTCTTAAACATTTTCTGAAAATTTCAGTACAAAATGTCTATTAAAAGCAGTGAGCAGACGGATAACCTTGCTGAAGAAGAGCCCATCAGAAAAGAAGAGCTGAACTTAAAGGTTTGTAAAACAAACGAAATGCTGCTACTGTTTTTTTTGAGGCAGGAAATCGTGTCATAATCCAATGACTGTCTAAAACTGAAGGCTTTGATACTTTACTGTCTAAATGTGTGCCTTAGAAGGACGTGTTGAGATGAAGGCATCTGTAACCTTACATTTAAAACACATTCAGCATCAGAACACTGCTAAAATCCACACAACTTTCTGTTAACTCTTACTCTATTTTCAAAAACTGGCCAGTTTTAAAATGCAGCCTTTTATGTAAACATTGGATTTGGACACAATATAGAATAGAGTCTGAGTAGCAGGCATAGCCAGTGTTTACATAAAAGCCTGGTCAGTTTGTGGCCTAACTAACATTTAGCAGCACTTTGTTCAGTATATTCATGTTTACTGAATGTGTTTTAAATGCGAGTCGGTTAAATGTCTCCGTGGTGCCTTCTAAGGCAACTACTTGGACAGTAAGGTATCAAGAACTCAATCTCTAGAAGCACAAAGCCTTGGTGTATTTATGGATGATGAACTATTGTTTTCGACTCATGTTGCAAACCTGACTCAGTCATGCAGATCTCTCCTCCACAACATCCAGAGAATTCGACCTTTTATCTCCAGAGAGGCCACAGAGGTGCTTGTTCACTCTCTTGTTATTTCTCGACTTGACTACTGCAACTTTGTCCTGGCTGGTATCCCTATTTGTGCCATTAGGCCTCTGCAACTAATCCAGACTCCTATTCATATATATATATATATATACAGTCAAGTAACTCCTCTGCTGTTCTGTCTTCACTGACTGCCTGTTAAACTATTTAAATATAACTATTTGACCTAATAGTTATATATTTAAGTATAACTATTTAAGTTTGAAAGCTGTCCATATCAGATTCAAAAGTCTGATGTTGGCCTACAAAGCCAAGAATGGACCAGCTCCTCCATACTTAATGGCAGTGGTGAAAACTCGATCTGCTACAAGAGCCCTTTGAGCTTCAAGCACAGCTCAGCTTGACCCCCCCCCACCTTCAAGAAGCATGGAAGACAAGCATCCAGACTTTTCTTTGACCTTGCACCTAAATGGTGGTTCGTACTTCCTTTGCCTGTTCGAATGGCACTTGCTGTCTTCAAACGACAACTAAAGACCAATCTCTCCCAGAGTTCTTATCCTGTGCTCACTAAAAGCTTGCAGCTATACTTGTTTTTATTGTCATTACTTTAATGTCATTCAATGTGTCTTGAGTATTTTGAATCTAAGCATATAGGCATGTTGAATGAGTATTGTGTGTCTAAGCATCCATATTGACTTTTGTATTTGCCAGCATCTAAGCTTGAGATATCTTCTGGATTCTATCCTACACTAACTAGTTAGGGATCCTTAAGCGCTTTTGTAAGTCGCGTACAATGTACTAGACGTGTGTGTGTGTGTGTGTAACAATTCATAATTTCTAATTTCAGATCAAGGAGCAGAAAGTTCTTATTGATGAGCTGTCAAATCTGAAGAAAAGCAGGGTAAGAGGACTCACAGAGACACTGATAAGCAGTTAAAGGGTATTTTAAGTTTAATTCTTTATCAGTTCACGTGTGTGGAAGTAAAACCCTTATTTTTTTTTTTACTTTTAAGAGACAGGATGTTCTTAAATTCCTCTTAATTTACCCCTGAAGTTCTGCCATTGTGCCAAACCTCATAATATGCAGCACATGGGCCTTAATTTGTAAGTGGACTTGTTTAATTTCCCCGTAAATGCATAAACACATTCGCCACACCCATAAATAGACCTTAATGAGTAATCTCTATATTTGATACAGTATAGATTTTGTTCAATATTAGCTAGTAGTAAATTTATTATTAAGGGGTAACAAGTCAAATCAGGGTAGCTTCACAGATTAAGGAGCCAAAAGTGGCTTTGCACCTTTTTTTGCAGATCTGAATAAAACTAATACAATGAACTGAAAATGACAAAACGGGGTAAAAAAATATATGTAGAACTATGACCTATTTGAGGGTGTCTACATAGAGAAGCCCATTTTTTCATTATTAAGTAAATTTTTTGTCATTTGTTTTATTAATGAATTTAATTTAATTTAATGAATTAATGTTTTTTAAGACAATAATAGCTCAGAATAACATCCCATAGCAGTTTACCTCACCTAATAACAATTTGGTGCTGGATTTCAACAATTAGTAAGCTTAATTAATTTTTATATAGTATAATAATATAAGAATAGTATTTAATTTGTACTTTAAAATAAATTTTTAATTTGATTTAAAACTAATTTTCAGTATGTTGTTTGGGCCTAAATGAAATAATCAGAAGAATGTTTACATTGATCAAACCATATGTGTGTGTGTATGCATATATATATATATATAAGTGATTTTTTTTATCATGTCATAATATTAAATTAGTTTTTGGTCAAATGTGGCTGCTGATTTTTAAACTTGTTTGTTAACAATTGCATGTCAAAATCCAAAGGGTACTGTTTGATGTTGAGGCATGGTAATTAAACAAAATGTCATTACTTCACACTAAGCTTTGTTGTATTTTGCTAATAATAAATGTATTTGGAAATGAATAGGTTAAGTGTTCTGAGAGAACAGTCTAATTCTGTTATTGCAGGGGTGTCAAACTCTAGTCCTGGAGGGCTGGTGTGCAGCAGTTTGGTGATTTCTACACTACAGCTAAACCTGACCTTTAGCTACTGAGTTGAATACAGTGCATTTGATTAGGAAGTTTACCAAACTGTGCAGGAATCCGGCCCTTCTGAACTGGATTTTGACACCCCTGTGTTATTGCCAAAGTGTTTACTGCTATTAGTTAATTTTTAATCAATTTTTTTCTTACAGAAGGTCTACATTCAGCAGCCCAACAGCAACATATTTTTTCTCACAGACAAAGGACAGACTTTGAGCTCTTGTAAACGTAAGGCTTTCACAGTTCTACCTTTATGCCCTGTTGTGAAGGAGGCTATGCTAATTTTCTTTTTTTTCTCCCAACAGAAGAACTGGACAAAATGAAGAAGGAATATCAAGATATGTAGAGTTGATGGACAGCACTTTCTACTAAGGAAGATGTGTGGGATCTGCTGTGTGGTGAATTTGTCTTCATCTCAGTGTGTACTTCAAAAACATGTATGTGAAAAACTCCATAACAGAGGACCTGACAGTAACCAGGACATTACCATCACCAATCCATGTTACAGTTGCCTTTTCTCTGCTCATGTGCTGCATATGAGGGGAGCCTTGACTCCCCAGCCTCTGCAAGATGATGATGGGAATGTTCTACTATGGAATGGTGAGGTGTTTGGTGGTTTAGCCGTAAGACCTGAAGAAAATGACACTGAAGTTGTTCTCTGCCACCTGTCCATGTGCAAAAGCCCTTCAGATGTATTATCTATCCTGTCTCAAATTAAGGGACCCTGGTCCGTTATTTATTACCAGAAAACTGAGCACTGCCTCTGGTTTGGTAGGGATTTTTTTGGAAGAAGGAGTCTGCTTTGGAGCTGTGGGTCAGAGGAGAACACTTTTACTCTGACTTCTGTGTCTTCTCGCTTGCCAGATTCTGATTTGGCCCACTGGCAGGAAGTACCAGCAGTTGGCATATACAGAGTGGATTTGAGGAGCTGTTCACAGAATGGAAGTTTAAAATTTGAGATCTATCCATGGGTTTACCTCGGTTCTGAGCCATCAAATGACTTTACCTGGGAAGGTCTGCCTAGTTCTGTCTCGTTGGTCATGAATGAATCTGGACTCCTCCTTAATTTTCCAATTCCTCCAATGAACACATCTATAATTGAAGCTGCTTCTAACAGTGAACCAAGTTCTTCTCAAACTTCACTTGATGAGCTGAAGGAGTTTCTAAACAGTACAGAAAAGAAAGAAATGGCTAGCAGTCTTGTAGATGTGCTAAGTGAGGCAGTACGCAGACGGGTGCAGTGTCTGCCCTATCAGTCAAATGCAACTGAGAAGGCAAGTAATGATGATGCACAAGTTGCCATTCTCTACTCTGGAGGAATTGATTCAATGATTCTAGCTGTTCTTGCTGATCACCATGTACCTGCCGACAGACCAATTGACCTTCTCAATGTGGCTTTCAAACTTCAGGAGTCAAAGATTAATCAAGGGTCCAGAAAGAAAGGACAGAATAATAGAAGGGATTATGGTACTGCTGACAATGCATCATCAGAACAATGTAAGTCAAACTGCTTTGATGTACCAGACAGGATCACTGGTCGTGCTGGTCTACAGGAACTTAAAAATCTCAGCCCTGCACGAAAGTGGAATTTTGTTGAGATCAACGTCACTCAAGAGGAGCTTAAGGAAATGCGGGAAAAACACATATGTCACTTGGTGCATCCTTTAGAGACTGTTCTGGACGACAGCATTGGATGTGCTGTGTGGTTTGCAGCCAGAGGAACTGGCATCATATCCAAGGGAACTGAGCAGAGGCAGTACACATCAACAGCAAAGGTAGGAATTGATGCTTTTAGGAACCCATGTAACCTTTCTGTGTTCCAGGAAACACCAGGTGCTTGAAGACTTTGGTATCTGACCTGTCCTCTGAATCTTTTTGTCTGTTGGCAGGTGGTGCTGACAGGCATTGGTGCAGATGAGCAACTGGCTGGCTATTCAAGACACAGGGTGCGGTTTAAGACCTCAGGTCTTGAGGGCCTAGTAAAAGAGCTGGCGATGGAGCTGGGTAGAATATCCTCCAGGAATCTTGGACGAGATGACCGCATCATTGCAGATCATGGTAAAGAATCGAGGTAAATGTGACGCTACAAAAAAAAAGCTACAACATTCCTGATTCTGAAATAAATGTGTTCAATAGAGGCAATAGATTAAATTGTATATTAAAATGTCCACAGTTTTAACCCCCTGACTTATTAGAGGGTGGACAGGGGCTTGCTTGCTTGAAGAAAAATTTAAGACCATGTTCTGTAACTTCTAAATGTTAAGTTCCCCTTGATGCAAATGTATTTATAATATTGGATACGTTGTATTTTTGTCTGTAGTTTTGCCCTGGAATCTACAAGATTAATGTGTAGGTCTGTCTTGGATTTCCAAGGCTTATGTGTAGTTTCGTCCTGGATCTATATATTTTTTACATATATAAAAATCCATTGTCCTGGATTTATATATTTATTATTTTTTTTCCCCTTTTACTTAGATTTCCCTACTTGGATGAGGATGTGGTGGGATTCCTGAACAGTCTGCCTGTGTCTGAGAAAGCTAACCTCTCTCTGCCCAGAGGAATTGGGGAGAAGCTATTATTGAGGTTGGCTGCTGTTGAGCTGGGTCTGGGACCCTCAGCTGTACTGCCCAAGAGAGCCATGCAGTTTGGCTCCCGAATAGCCAAGCTGGAGAACAGCCATGAAAAAGCGTCAGACAAGTGCAAAAGACTGGCTGCAAGTTAGTGCACTGCTTATTATACAACACATAAATGTGTACATTTTTTTCCATGTACAATGGACATTGTTTCAAACCTGTTTTTTGAAAATGCCATCATTTGTCTCAAAAACAGCACCGAATAACCAAAACACACCACTTTTCAAATATGTTTTTATTCAAATGAATGCTATATTAAATAAAGCTCTGGATTCTTAAGTTGTTCTTTGAAGTATTTGTCACATTCTATGTAAGATGGGAGATTTCCCACATCAAAACGTCCTGATATCTTGTAGACATACACAGGTCTTCTGAAATGAAACGCAGGTAGACGTGTATCTTAATGTGATGAACATAGTGGACATATTTGTAAGATCAGGAAATGAACATGTGAATTACCTTAATACAAGCCAAGATAGGAAGGTTCCTGGGGCATCTCTTTCTTCAATTGGTCCTGTCTGTAAGGAGAGGTTATGTTTGCAGAGGGTGTTCACTAATCCTTTATATGAATAACTTTAGTGAAGTCATTGGTTTTTTTTTCCAAAGCTCAAAAACAGTAGAAACCAGTACACTAAACATTCTTCAGGGAATTTAATATTGCATTTATTTAGCCATGGCCAGCACCCAATGAAGGGGTAGGGGAAATCACTGTGACTCTGAACTGGATAAAGAGGTCAAGGTGATACAGCTGAAAATATTGCATGTACTTAGAAAATGTGACCATGGAAATAAATTTGTCATATTTAATTTAGAGTTGCCCTTTCTAGATGAAACAACTTATTAGCAACACATCAACAAAATACCAGTAATGTAACAGCATCTAATACATTTAGATCACCAAAAGATGTTTCAAAATAAAGTTTGTTGATCCGCTGCTGAATTCAGAACTGTGTTCTACAAAACAGGATTTCTAAGTTAGCCAAATAGTACAAGGCCAGCATTGAGGGTTGACCAACAGGAACACCAAAAAATTGACTTTGGGTTTAAGTTACCTGACACAGCTGAGAAATCCTGCTCTGTGGAATACGGTTGTTTCACTTTATTTGGAAAGTCCACCTTCATATCAGAATCAGATTTATTGGCAGAGTATATGTATACCAGTGGCGGATGCTCTAAGACTGCAAGGGAAGCTCAGCTTCCCCTAAAATGTCAAAAAATAAGTGATCAATAATATACTGTTGTGTGTACATGTCATTGACTAAATATGCGCTACAACGCGATCAACTTTTGTTCAGAATCAGCTTCTTATCACTGGTAACGACACGGCTTTCCTCTCACTCATTCCCGCAGCTTCACAGCGCTTTAAACAGGGTGGACGCTCAGCGTCCACAGAGTTCCATGGCAAAGCAAAGCGTGCAGTGAAACGAGACGAGCCATTGGATGAATCCTGGCCTTTGTCCCGCCCATCGGACACTCGGCGTCTCTGGGGGTCTATGGGGCAGTGGGCTGGCCTCGGCTGGCCCGGACGCTCAGCTTCTGCATGATGATTGGATGATGTGTCTGAGGCTGAATCCCTTTTTGATTGACAGCTAAATGAGCGAATCAGCGATCTTTTTGTGTAAACTTCTGTGGGAGCATTTTTTTTTTATTTCAATAGTGTTTATTGAGGTCGTTTATGGACTAATATCTCCTATTCTAGTGATTAATAGTGTTTATTGAGGTTGTTTATGGACT
>BRDA01009007.1:16464-30289 GCA_036984385.1 Crenuchus spilurus
CATTTTCTTGAAAAGGAATGGAGGGTAGAATTTACGTATAAATAAACCGACACATTTTATGATGTAGCCCTAAATTGAGCTTCCCCTCCTTGAAAGACCAGCATCCGCCACTGATGTATACATTGCATTTATTTCCATTTGTTGGTGTCTTGTGTTTAAACATTTGTAGATGTTAACCTCAAACACTGAACATGTAATGCAGATGATCACAATTTGCTTATAGACACAATGTTCCCAACGTTCAGTAACTGAATTTTTGGATTGAGGTTAAGGTTAGTGTCAGGACTACATAATGAAGGTAATGTTTCAAAAGTGAGGCTACAAGATTCAAATGCTTCATTGCTGATAATTCACTGATATATTTAACATGTCATCTATAAATGACATTTCAAAATAATTATTCTTAATTAAACACATTAATCAGCTGAAATAATTAGACTAAGTCAGACACATCTATTACAAAAAAATAATTACCTCCTTTTCCTTCAGAAAATCCTGCAACAGGGTAAGTGTTGTTTTTGAAAGCAGGTAAAAACAGGGGCACTGCAAAGATAAATGCGAGTGATGGAGTCTGCTTAATGATGAGACGTCATTGATATTTATTTCCACTATTGCAAGAAAACAGTCATTGTGATGTGTGAATGTGTACATACAGCACTGCGGGAGTTTGTCTCTGTTGGGTGCGGCTTCTCTTTCATACACTTTACTTTTAGGTCTGAATCCACTTCAAGGATGCCATACTTTGACGTTTCTGTGGATGCAAAGAAGTCACTCACAGGTATTTCATATCTGTATCAATAATGTAATGTTCTCACATAAATTAGACTTACCCTCATCCTTGCACTGATATGACAGCACTAAACTACTGTCTTGATCCTTCTTTTGTACTTCAGCAAAGCGTTCTGTAAATGCCCCAAGGCTGAAATCCTCTTTGAACAGTGTGTCTCTGCAAAAGAAAGTTGTTAGTGCAAACCTTGTATGAACTTGAACTACAGGTTTTTAAATGTAACTCTAATGGACATACCCTCCTATCACTATGATATGATCGTCCACCTCAAAGTGCTTAACTGCCAACTGAAGACAAGCAACAGCTCCAAGTCGCTCCTGCAAAATGACAGGAAATATTGCTCATAATTATTTAAATGATGCATATAATGAGCCTGCATGAGGCTGAGACTCAGGAATTGTCTTCTTATAACATGCAAGGGTAATTAAAGGTGGAACAAGTATGGTGTTCAATTAAATTGTGGAATACTTACAACTTTCTAGCAGTGATAGACTTGTGATGGATTTCATTTGTGCCTTGTACCAGCACAACTGTACCAATTCACAGTTCTTGACCAGGGATTGTGTTCCCAGATCAATATTAACACACGTTGACCCTCCTATTGTGTTCAGTTTGCGTTTAACATGCGTTACAGGAAAACATTTAATAAATATTACCCAGTGGTATAAACATAACAGAACTAGTGTATATCATTGAGAATCTGGGTTGTTACATTTACTGTAATTGACAGATTCTCTTATACAGTGTGACTTACATTTTCTGTTATTACATTTGTAGGCAATGTAGCATTAGGAGTCTTGCACAGATACTCTTATTGGTATTGTGTGATTGGGAATTGAACCCCAATCTGTCATACAGGAGGCAACATTGTTACCCACTACACCATATCAACCATGGATGGTATAATGTAGGGTTCTTATAATAGCCCATTACTCTTCCTACAATAGCCTGTCATGTAAAATAAATACATATTCTATCAGGTTCCCATTATGAGTTATATGGTGTTGCAAAACATGGGACCCTATGGAAATAGGAACCTTTGTCATGCTAAGATTATGTGCCATATTTATCTGCGGAACACAAGACCTTTGGAATATAGATATGTTCCTGCTGTGACACAGCAACAATGTGACAGTATCCTCACTTGAGTGGGTAACAGTGGAAGAAGTGTACATTTACAATTTTCCTTTCAATCTGATACCAAGTAATTCCCATAGACATATCCTGATACCAATACTGATACAGTTAAAATAATGTTTTTTATTATTATTATTATTATTATTACAATGAACACCAGAAATGTGCACATCAAAATATTAAACAGCCTCTCTGTTTTACACACATACTGCATATAAGAACTGGACAGTACACTTCCGTGAGCCACTTATCGAAAAAACAGCTAATAACATCTGGAGTGTCTATTAGTACAACTTCCTGCTGAACAAGACATCACTTCTCTTCAAACACGTCGGAGTGATTCAATCTTATTAACAGACTCACAATGTAAAATTAGCCAAACTGTATTTGTTAGCTGCTGTGAAAAGTCACGTCCACAACTGTCCGAATGAACTGTCAATCAACTCAATCAAGCTGTCAATCACCTCATCACCACACCCCTTTAAATATCTCTAAATAATTTCTATAACACATCTATTGTAAAGAAAAATACTGAGCGGTTAACGGCACAGTATGTAATATTTTGGGTTATCTTTCAGCAGAATTTAAGATAATCAGTAATAAAAATGATTAAAAACACATATAATCATAAACTAAGAAGTTGTTTGATTATTTTACCTTAGAATAAACTGGTTATATCTACATTGGTCGCGGGTCGAACACCGACTGAGGCCGCCATGTTGCATCGCCATGTTTCTACAGTAGTTTGAAAAGGACAAACGAGGCTAGCAAAAACCGTTTGTGTTGTAAAGACGAATTGGCCACTCAAATTCGATGGTGCTGTAGCTTTGTTTTACCGTTGGCTTACATAAAACAGGAGAAGAAGAAGAAATAAACATATACCTCAATAAGAACAAATACACAAAGGAGAAGTAAGAATACAGGTTTTTTGGTTTATTTGTTAAGATGGCGGAATATTCTTATGCTCATCAAGAAGAGAAAACAACTTCAATCGTCAAAGAAAAGAAAACATCATGAAACTTAGCTTCATATTCCTGTGAGCAATGTTTTTCCCCCATTCCACCTTAAATGGTGCTGCAGGACATTGTAGCGCATCGGAGCTGAACACTACTGCAGCATTTAAGATGGAACCGGAGATTCGTAGCTGTGCGCTAGTTCGCGAGCTTAGCTAATATGAGCTCGTTGTGTGAACTCTTATCGGCTGAAGGGCCTTCTTCAGAGCATGGCAAGCTTACCTTGACTAGAGAAAAATGTGTATCCTGCCTGCATTATCTGTCTACAGTGAAGCAGTTTGATGTGTTTACTTTGTACAGAAAACAGCTAACGTTTACAATAGCACTACTAAGTGCAGAACATATGTCTGCATTGTAGCTATGATAATTTTATATATTACATTTCATAAATTTCTAATTAAAATTAATCTTACCACTTGACATATCACTAGCTCTAAAGCTGTTATTAGACATATATTAGACAAAGATATATGAGATCTTATGGCCACCTTAGACACTCCTTCGTGTTTGGAAGGGAGGGGCTGTGGAAAGACTCTTCAGTTGGTTGCAATATGGAAACTAAACCACTAGATGTCGCTGGAAACTACATACTGTGCCTTTAATTAGAGTAGGTACAGTTTGTGAAATTAACACAACACAGCTGACAAAAAAATCACTGAATGAGGAAAATAATTATAAGTTTATTGTAGCTCCCATTCATTATAACGGTTGAAGGCGGAGTTTAAAACTGTACTGCAACCAGCCACTACAGGGGGTCAGAGACTCACTGGCTTCACTTTTCTAGTGCTGTCACTGTGTCCAGTTCTTATATACATTAAAGCATGTGTGGAAAAAAATACATACATATACATACATATATATATATATATATATATATATATATATATATATATATATATATATATATATATATATTGTGATCAGGGTTGTAATTGTTGTTTTAATGTCAGAATACACCAGAATGACACAGAGCAGCCAGCAGAGCTGATAAAAAGTCTAGAGCATTAAAAAAATCAATATTTTCACATGAGAATCGATTAAAAAAAACCAGGACCGGAAGTATTGACATTTCTGTATATATTCGCCCAACTCTACAGCTGAGCTTACCGTACCTCATTCCTGCTTGTCCCGTCATTAAGTATATGAACACTGGGGAACTCCTTAGCCCACTTCCGGAATGCTTCGTGGTAAAGATCATTGGTCTGTGGATCACACGGTCATGTCAGATGTATACTTCTAGATCAGACAGCTCTGTTTAAGGACTGTTACAGAAAACAAGCAGCCTACTTACGACCACGTACACAGACTGGACCCCAGCAGTCTGAGAGAGAGCTCGGAGCCAGTGAGAGAGGAGGGCACAGTGACCTATGGGCAGCAAAGGTTTAGCGATGCCCTCAAGATGCTTAAACTGTCCAGATGGATCATTTTCGATGTCTCTTTGTAACCTTGTGCCATATCCGGCTGCGAGAATTACAGCTTTCATGCTCAAGAAGCTGATATAAGGACAGTGTTTATGATCAACCTATAAATATTCTAAATATCTAAACCGTTCATTAAAGCAACAAAAAAACAGACACACATCTAACATTAAACGCTGCAATTTTTGTTTACGCAGTCCGACACGCGCTGCTGTACTTTGGTCAAACTTGTACGTTGGCTACGTCACCGGGTGCGCTCAGTTAAGATACATCTATCCTTCCTGTTACTACTCCTCAAACTTCGCCCTCTAGAGTCCAAAATAGTGTAGTGGATGAAAAATAACCATTCAAATAAGTATACACATACACGGTCATATCAGAATATTATGATCGCCTCTGGTTTGATCATAATTTGGTTGTAGTACAGTGCAAAACAATCATCATGAGCAAAGGACGTGATCTGACGGCATATGATAAGGGTGAAAGCTGATAACATCTTGGAAACTAACTTTATGGTGTGTTTTAGAGGTGGCGTAGTGAAAGTGTACTGAGCGCACTATTAAGTGTCTCCCAAAAGCATAACAGTGGTGCCCCACGGACCGCTGGTGCCAGAGAGGAATGATGACTCCGACCAGTGGTACAGAGCAATCAACACACTAAAGTGGACCTCTATAAGTTAACCTCTATAATAAACACAGGACATAGACTGTACATAAGAACTGGACAGTACGCTTCCGCTTACTTCTACTGTGACGGTTTTAAGTAAAAAAACTGCCGAAATGGACGCCGCCATATTGTTTGCGATTGCGCATTAGATGCAAATTGGAACCAGAGCATGCGCAGTACAGACACTGGAGGCTAAGCAATTATACCGCTCGAACACCGCCCCTTCTGTTAGGATAATGCCCGTTTCGAGTGTCTGTTAGTATAACTTGTTGCTGAACAAGACATCACTTCTCTTCAAACACGTCAAAGTGAAGATTAAATCTTATTAACAGAGTCACAGAATGTAAAATAAGCCGAGCTGTAGCTTTATGAATGTGATGAGTCACAGAGAGAATGTGTGTATGGAGGACCAAAAATTACAAAAGTATAAATAAATAAATAAATGAATGAATGAATAAATAAATGGAGCACCAAAAATGACAAAAGTATAAATACATTAATGTATTAATTAATTGATAGATAAATCAATGAATAAATAAATAAATAAATAAACGGAGGACCAAACATGACAAAAGTATAAATAAATAAATAAATAAGTGTAAAGAAAAAGTATATATACTAATAATAAATGTTTTTACTTTATTTATGTATTTAACATGTCTACATTTATTTATTTATGTATGAAATATTAAAAATAAAATTAAAAAAAATAAAATATTGTTATTCGATAATGTTGATCATTTTAGAGAAGAACTAATAGGTGTAATGTAGTTACAGTTAGGTTTACAGATATATCCTGTTTTCCACCCTAGGTTGTGTATTAGAACTCGCCCTCATCGTTAGTGATGAAACAGCGCACTCTAGTGGCTGCGCCTGATATCGCACTCGTCCATATCAAAACGCGTCTCACGTTGCCAAGTAACCGGTTCAAATCCCGTTTAGAGTACGTTTATAAACAGACAGTAAACAGATATTACTGCAGAGGTAAGATATTAAAAATAGCACTTTTAGCAAAATAAGCATTCAAAACGTTAAAAATACAATATAATTTACACTGAGAGAAATATCTTCATTTTCATAGCAAACTATGGAGAGTCTACTGACGTTGGCTATGGAAGGTTTGAATTTAACCACTTCAGGGAGACGTCCAGCTTCTCATGTCCAGAACAGGAGCAGTAAAGCTCTCTCTGCTCTAACTGCTCAAAGAAACGCCGACGCCTTTTTCGAAAAATATGACTGCAGAGAAGTCCAGGAACTTCTCAGTATGACTGTCTGCAGCTGGGTGTTCTGTGCAGAAGACTTTCCTCTACATATAGATGTCCCACCTGGGATCATCAGACAAATGAAGAACTTCTCAACCACCAATGCCATCATCCTTGCGCCCTGTGACCCAAGTGTGCCACTTGACTACAAGATTGTTCATCAGATTGTCAGGGAATTGACAGTTGGCATATACTGCTTCAACCAGGTGCCAATGATCAGCCTTGAGCCAAACTATGACCAGAGCTCTTCTTGTCAGTTGCCACCAGCGTACTATGACACCAAAGTGGGACAGATTTTGATCAACATTGACTACACAATGAAGGCTCTGTGGCATGGGGCATATATCCCAAAAGAAAAACGATTTCGGTTCTCTGAATTGTGGCGGTCCAGCATGGGTGTGGATTCAAATGGGTTCCCCCAGACAAAGAAGGATGTGTTCGCAGAATTTTGTACAGCAGGTGAGGCTTAAACTTCATGCCTGTCCAAAAATGGGAATGTTGTGAAAAAGTTCATAACTGAATTCAAAAAGGCACACATATATATTTTATATTAATTTCATTTCATGTATTTTTTGTTTTAATGTCAAACAGTAATTTAAACTCTAAATTGAAATAATTATTAATAATAAGAAAATTATTAATTCTATGTTATGAGATTCTGGATTTGTATATAAGAAATCTAAAAGCCAAACTGATCAACAGAAAAAAAAAGGTTTGAAATGTCACTTTTCATGTAATAAATATCAAATAAAACTACACTTTGAATTAAATTATTAACAAAAATGAATTTTTAATGATACTGTAGTTTTTTTGATTGGGCACTGTGCTGTTACTCAGATACTTATTATAAGGGCCTATAGTATACTTAAATACAAAGGGTCTGTATCCTTTATAGCTTATTTATTTCAGTGTGTATTTGACACAGGTAGTGTGTATATATGCTGTATTCATTATGTAAGTCTATGCACATAAAAGAGCATTTGTGTTAAACTGATGTGACAATAACAGTTTCAATTTTATTTGAACTGTCTTAATCTTTTAAAGGCTTAATAGTCCATTATTTTGAGTTAAAACATTATTTGCTTGTATTTAAAATAATAATTACCAAAATTTTAGTAATTGACTATACATTGTTTAGTGAGTTTATTATTTGTTTTTAAGCCAGCTAGGTTGCTTACTTTTCAAATAAATTAAATGCATCTTTATAAACCATAGCTACTTCTATGTACAACTCCTACAACAGAATTTTTCAAATTTGCATATTTTCCCTTACATTTTTTTAAATCAATTTTTAAAAATGATTTTTGTCAAACTTAGCTAGCTTTAGTTTTACACTCATTGTAAAAGCTTAATGAAGCACAAAATCATATATTATCTTTATATTCCAATTATATTCGTCTTGTAGCTGTACTGCTAAATTAAAGCAAACTTCTGAGAAAATGTGTCTTGGCTGATTTGGACTTAGACTGTGTCTGTGTGCAGTGCATTATAATAAGAGCTTTGTCTTTTTTTTCTGTAGGTTTAGAAGATATCTCAAATGACTCTTGTTACCAGGGCATTTATACTGAAGATACAAATGATACAGATCCAACCTATGAACCTAACAGTGAGGAGGAACAGAAACTTTTCTGTCAGTTTGCAGAAAGCATTCGTCTGAAGATCACCTCCTACCTGACCTCTGTCCAGCAGCATGAGAACCTCTTCGCTTTCAAGGGGACTCGCAGTCTGTCCAGTGTTGTACGTTTGACAGAGGATGCTTTGGATCTGGGAACGTACCAGAGGCTGCAGCAGAGACTGGCCAGACACATGAGGCTGGTGAAAAAACACCTGGGACGCAAAGTGGAGTTAGGCCAAGACCTGGCCTACCTGGCGCTCATTGGCTTCCTTGTGCCCTTTCTTGTAGGCCTGAGGAAGAAGATGAAGATTCCTGACCTATCTCAAATGCTCCCACCTATCTCACGTCTGTCCATTTGACCTTCATTTATTTTTTGCATTTTTATATATTTTTTTAATGAGATGACTTTAACTCACCCAACTTTTGTTCAGAATCAGCTTCTTATCACTAGTAATGATGTGGCTTTCCTCTCACTCATTCCCGCAGCTTCACAGCGCTTTAAACAGGGTGGACACTTAGCGTCCACAGACTTCAATGGCAACGCAAAGCATGCCGCGAAACGAGACGAGCCATTGGATGAATCCTGGCCTTTGTCCCGCCCATCGGACGCTCAGCGTCTCTGTGGGTCTATGGGGCAGTGGGTTGGCCTCGGCTGGCCCGGACGCTCAGCTTCTGCATGATGATTGGATGATGTGTCTGAGGCTCAATCCCTTTTTGATTGACAGCTAAATGAGCAAATCAGTGATCTTTTTGTGTAAACTTCCGTGGGAGTTTTTTTAATTTCAGTAGTGTTTATTGAGGTAGTTTATAGACTAATATCTCCTATTCTAGTGATTAATAGTGTTTATTGAGGTTGTTTATGGACTAAAAAAAGCCTAGCTCTGCTGGCCATTGAGAGGACACTAGTCAAGTCCCTGGTTGTTGGTACGACAGGGTCACAGATCATTTTCTTGAAAAGGAATGGAGGGTAGATTTACGTATAAATAAACCGACACATTTATGATGTAGCCCGAAATTGAGCTTCCCCTCCTTGAAAGACCAGCATCCGCCACTGATTTTGAGTAATGCTAGACCACACACAGCTAGGTAGACACCTTGACAAAAATGCAAAAAAGTATCCTCACAATTGTGACCGGAACTGAAAATCTAGTCAAATTCAGTCAAACTTAATAGTCCTACATCAAAATGAAAAAAATTCAGTATCACAGTATTTTCTACAATATTACACCAAAGGGAAGTTACAGTATTGTAAACTTTAACTACTCAAACACAAAACAGCCAGGATCACTGTCATCACTGAACCAGTAAATGTGCAGCAAAACAGTCAATTTATTTAAACTTTCTTTTTGCAGAGGACGAACTGAAAACAGAGCGGGAGTTTCCTCCTCTTCTCCTCGGCCCTGACTTCTCCTGTAAACACTTTCCATATAAGCCAGATCAATATTTCCACCTTCATGGTGGGATTGAGTTTGATGTGGGAACTCCTGAACTGGGTGAAATGCCTGAGGAGATGAAGGTGAGGATGAAGAACATGTTGGGATGAACCTTTTTTGTGTCCCAAATCATGCACAAACCAAGTACTTAAAGTGCATTATGGGAAGGTAATCTGGAAGCTGATTAGGTGTGAATTAATGGAGTGCCCCCAGTGAAAGGTTTTTTTTTTGTCTAAAAAGAATTAGTTTTGTCTGGAAAATTAGTGCGCACTACTCAGCAATTTACTAGTGCATCTCCAAAAATGAGAATATTGTGAAAAAAATTCATTTGTGTTCAAAATAAAATTAAAAAATTTCAACTTTTATATTAATTATATGTAAGTGACATATTACAAGCCTTTTTGTTCATATAAATGAAATATTCTAATAATGTGAGATTCTGTATTTCTGATTTTCATGAACTATAAGCCATACTGATCAACATTAAAACAAAACAGGCTTGAAATTTCACTTTATTGTGTAATAAATTTAAAATATGATAGTTTGCCTTTTTGATTTAAACAACAATGAACATTTTTACAATATTCCATTTTTTTCATGTAGCTCTGGATGTTGTGGCCCAAAGAGTCTTGGTTCCTCTTGGTCGTCTTACCACATGCCTACCAATCCCTAATTAGAGATCGGAATCTATTCAGTATTTGTTGTAAAAAGCATTATACAATGAAACTGATCAAACAAATTGATGATCTCATTATTACTTCTCAAGGCTTTTCAGTAATTCAGGGTCTTATTCACTTCAAGCTACTTGTGCTAAGGCTCAACACTAAATACAGTCAAAGCTACCCTGAAACATAACTATCTCCGACGTTTTTACCTTTTCTTGTGCAGTTGGTTTATCCAACACTCCAGAATCAAGCTAATGGCTATTTGAAAGAATTACTTCGACAAGACACCAAATATAAAAAGGACTTTCCCCTACCCCTGAGTGAGATTGGTGGCAAAAGGTAAGAATGCAATATCTAACAAGCATAGGAAAGTATCTAACGTCATGTGTCACCTTGGGCTGAAATGATTCTCTCATCCTGCAGGTACTGTGTGATCTCCATTGAACTGATGTCCTTGTATCCTCAACCCAGCACGGTTCACTGGTGGGAAGCCATGATCACAGTCATCAAAACCTTGCGGGGACAGAAACTGCCATTAACTGACAGCCAGCTTCGTGAACAGTTTAAAAAGACATTTGGCTATGCAAAAGCCATCAAATGCAAGGCAAGTGTGGAAGTGTGCTGATGGATTTGAAGGTTCAGGCAAAATTTTTAAGTAGAACTAAACTGTAGTCATGTCATTTGTAAGTATATTATGCTGTTCCTGTTATTACTGAAAAAAGAATTACAGTACACTTGAGGCATTTAGCAGATGCTTTTATCCAAAGTGACTTACAGTTGGGGATTAGGTGCCTTGCTCAAGGACACTTCAGTCGTGACCTGCCCGGGGATCGAACTGGCGACCTTCAGGTCACCTGACCAGATCCTTAACCACTAGGCCATGGCTTCCCCCACAGTAGAGGATGTATGTTTTAAGGCAACATTTCATAAAAAATAAAAATCTAGCCCCAACACCAAATCTGGTATCTGGCCCCAAGATGTGAGCAACAGAACTTGCTCCAGAACTGTGGAACTTGGGGGCCACTGTCTGTAGATACTCAACACTACTGAATGAAAGACCACAAGCCTTACTGTTTAGATTTTGTCATTTCCTAAGTCTAAACATTATTAAATAATACTATTACTCAGTCAGTATATTTAAGATAGTCAGTGTTATTCACTGTATACAGGATATGCTGTACACCATGTGTATGGTAGTGTGTAGTGTTACTTTGAGTGACTGGTCTGTGAATGGTCCACAGAGTGTTTCGTATGGACTCCGGTCAGCAGCTGAGCGTGGTCTATCAGCTGTGTTTCATACTCTGAGCTGTAAAAACTCCCCCTCCCACCTGGGAATGCTGGATGAGTGTGGCTTCTCTCTACTCCACCACGCTTCTGCCTGCAACCACACACACATCATCTGCCAGCTGGCAGCTGCTGGCTTCAACATAAACCAGATCCGCAGCTCCAGATTTAGTCGTGCCAGTATGTTCACTCACACACATTCATTGGACAATCGAGGTAGTTACTCCAACAAAAGCAGGATAAACTATTTTTAATACCTTTCATTTGATAAGAAACTATGAATGAGCTGGCGTCCCAATACTTTTGTTCATAATGTGTGCTTGTGATCTACATAAAATATAAAGTGTATTGTATGTAATATTACAGTGTATGTGAATGGTTTTGAGAAAACATTTAGTTCCATGATGCAAATATGTGACATTTTCTGGAATGACTGGCATGACTTAGTATTTATGGACCTAATGAACAATATGGTGATTAGTGTGTACCACCAAAGAAATATCCTCTCATTGTTTCAGCAAAATGTGAAGGTGGTGAGCAGCTGAGTGAGGGGACGGGTAAGAGATTTAGAGTTTTTGTTTAAATCAGAATCAGAGTGGATCAGAATGCTAAAGCAGATTTTCCAACCCACAATTATACTGTATGTCCATTTCATTTCCTCACTCTATTCCCAGGTATCACACCCCTGCATTTGGCAGCCCAGTGTGGCTCTCTGGAGGCTCTGAACTGCTTACTCGCTCTGCAAGCAGATTACAGACTTGTAGACAGGAGAGGATGGATGGCTATACATTTTGCAGCCTTTTTTGGCCAGGTTGCCTGTGTCCAGGCTTTGTGCAGGAAGGATCCAGCATTTCTGGACAAACATACTTCTACTGAGTAAGTTGTGATAATAACTCTGTGTAAATGAAAGGTTTGTCATGATTGTGATACAAGTAGACCCAGCAGTGCTTTGAGTTATGTAAAGTGTTCTCACAGCCTAGTGTGTACAGTAGTGTGTGTGTGTTTCACTCCACAGGTGGGTTAAATGGGTCAGATTCCATTGTGTGCAATCAGGGGCGTGGCACCAAATTCTGGGCCCTATGGACAAGCAGTGCCCATGGCTCCTCGCCCCTATTATCAAATATTATTTCCTTTAATATTTAAAGGAAAATAAAATTTCAGACTCCTCAAGGGCCCTCGCCCCACTTGGGGCCCTGATAACTCAGTCCCACTTTTCCCGCCACTACCACGCCCCTGTGTGCAATCACAATGGCCAAAAGTTGAATCTAAATTTAAATCTAATGGGACAGCCATGGAACAAGTGTCTGACTTCAAGTTCCTTGGCATCCACATTTATAAGGATCTCTCCTGGTCCCTAAACTCTAAACTAAATCCTAAACTATCACAGTCAAAAAAGCACAGCAGTGTCTTTACTTTCTGTAGAGCCTCAAGAAAGCCTGACTGTGTCACAAGATTCTGGTGCACTTTTATTGTTGCACCATTGAAGGCATACTTTCAAACTCCATCTCAGTATGGTATAGCAACTGCTTCTGATCATAAAGCACTCTAGGGTTTGGTAAAAACTGCCCAAAACATTATGGGCACACAACTACCCACCATCGAGAGCATCTGTCTCAAACACTGCCTGGGCAGGGTGGAACATCATCAAGGATGTCTCTCACCCTAAACATGATCTTTTCACCCTCTTTCCGTCTGGTAGCCATTACAGAAGCATGCGATCCCGCACCAACAAGTTGAGGAAGAGCTTCTTCCCATAAACTGTGAACCTGCTGAACTCACCATCACTTTCAATCAAATGATTGCACTCATTGCACCTAATGCACTCATACTGCTGCTACTACTTTTACTATAGCCATCGTACTCCTATGCAGTATTTGCTATTTGCACAGTCAGTAATTCACTATTCACAGTTTTATTGACTGTACTGTACATACTGTATATATCACACATATGCATACACTGTATATACTGCTCTCCACACTGGATACAGTATATCACTCCCTGTACATTGTTATTGTGCATTGTCTGTCTTACTGTTTTTATAACATAGTCTAATTCTGTACTATTCATATTGCACTATTCAATGCATCTTGCAGTGTTCACAACTGTATAGCTACTGTACATACCTCATATAAATTATCCACTGTATTATGGACACATTTTCCCTTACTGCACTTAATAATGTAAATATGACTTTTTTGCACTGAGATGCTAACTGCATTTCATTGGCTTTATCCATGCACAATCAAAATAAAGTTGAATCTAGTCTAAGCTAATCTAATATGTGTATATGCATATGTATGTGTATATGTGTACTGTATGTGCCCCTCTGTTTTATTCTTGTTTTTCATTAGTAAACTAATTTAAAGGGAAAGTCAGGATTATTTAATTCAGCTTTGTGTTTGATAAAGCATATGCTTTGAAAGAAACAGCAGAATGAGATTATAATGTAATACAAACCAGATTCCAAAAAAGTTGGGACACTAAACAAATTGTGAATAAAAACTGAATGCAATGATGTGGAGGTGCCAACATCTAATATTTT
>BRDA01009008.1:6603-18605 GCA_036984385.1 Crenuchus spilurus
AACCTGGTGAACAACTACAGGAAATGTTTGACCTCTGTAAAGGCTACTGTACCAAATATTACCACTGATTTTCACAGGTGTTCAAATACTTATTTTCCTCACTGTATATAGTCAGAGGTACACAGGACATGCAGGTCACGCCTCCCACCACAAGTCAGCCAATACCCCCCCCCCCCTTCAAACTCAAGCTGATGAGCATGTTAATACCCTACCTGACCACCAGAGGTCTCAATCCCTGGATTTCTGAGCCATTGCCACTAAAACTGCATTTTTAGCATTTAGTCATAGTATTATCTGTAGTAGTCTGAGTATTCTCTGATTTCAAACTTACTGTTGCCTGAATTGTCAAGCTTCAAGACTATACGAGGTCTCTGTTCAACAATGCCACAGCTTAGCCACGTCTAAGATCTACCACAGTCTCAGCCACTACTGCTACCAAGGGTTGTGAGCCTGTTTTACCTACGGCTGTGATCTCCAGTGTCTGCCTTTCAGCCCTTTGGGCCACATGTGTACTTGTAACTGCTCTGTCTGGGGTCCAGACCTGAGTTAAGTGACTTTTAAATATCCCAGTTTGCAGCTTGGTAGCATGAAGTTTTACTATGTTAATCAAATACTGTGATCATTTTGGTCACTGGTTTTATGATAGGAAATGTGTGTATGCTGTTCCATCCCTACTGGGGTATGTGTTTCAAGTCTGATCTGATTTAGTCATTCAGATGGCCGCGTTAATGTGATCTGATCTGAGTTGTGAATCTGTGTGTGTACCTCTGGTCTGGTCTGAAGCGAGCATCTGTAGATGGCAGCAGATCTCTCATCTCTGGACAAAGCTCATTCAGCTCAATAGCAAACCTGGTGAAGCCATAGTAGAGCTCATAGTCTGTGGGCATGGAACCTGCAAGAACACATCAAATCAAATAATGAGCATCTAAAAGTAATTGATATTCATTACAGGTAAAATGAAGTATTTTAAGCTTTTTTTCTTTTAAATGTTTTAGTTTAACTTATACGTAGCTAATGAAAATCAGAAATCCAGACTCATACTATGAAAATATTTCGGACTCCCACGTGGCTCAGCGGACTAAGGCGCTAACAATGTGGTCAGAGGACAGCGAGTTTGAATCTAAGCTTGCAATGCTGGGGCTGAGAGAGCAAAAAAGGCCGTGCTCTCTCTGGGTGGGTAGACGGTGCTCTACCATGCATTGTCCACACAGGCTGATTTATCAGAGCTGGGGATCCTGCGCTTTCCTCCGAGCCTAGTGCCCAGTGATAATGTATCAGCAGTAGTTGGAAAAGACTGGCAGAGCCAGAGTGTCATACATCTATATTTTGATTAAATCTACTTAGAATAAAACTGATAAAAAAAAAAAAAACTATTTTCAGATGTGCTGATATACTGTGAAAAACACACTCAACATTCTAACCAAGACTTGAGCTCAGAAGTGAATAAACAGAAGTGTTGGCTACACACTGATCATTACAGTTTTTATTGTATGTGGACACTCTGACTCATTCAGTGGTTCCTAGACTGAATATTTATGAGAAGGGTGTGAACACTCAGGTGAGAGCTCTTGGTTCAGGTTACCATTCCACGGCCGGTAATCCACCAATGGAATTTCTGGAATTACCATGTAATTATCATATGAATGACAGATCACATCATTTAGTGGGAAAAAATGTGCAGCTTTCTGACTCGTTCTGAAAAACATGTATCTGCTTATTGGAGCTCCTCTCACAAATACTGAAAAACATATTTAGATTCAAGCTATATATATTTGAAAAGTAGACCCTTTAAGGTTTCCGAGGTATGTTTTGTTTTGTTTTTTAGATAAAATCTCAGGTGTATAACTGTTTTTGCGTAATTTCGTTAATATGCTGCAGACAGGAGATCCAACTCTAGAGGGCTAAAGGTCTTACAGCGTATTTAATTACACAAAATTGTTTCTGGTTTTAGAGTAAGATTCACCTTTATTCACAGACATATGTACCTGGTCTCCAGATGCACTTAGCAGATGGTGGAACTCCACAATAAAGACCTTCATGCCACTTCCCGAACAGCCGGTGAACCACCTTCCCCTCCTGATCCATCACAAAGCCCTGCACCTCATTCACATTTGAGCTCCAGTAGTTACCCTGCAAACACCAAAAAGAGAAAAGTAAGACACAGAGCAAAACAAAGAAATGATGGGTGGTCTTTATATGCTTCAATACCTTGACGAAGGTGAGTTTGCAGATGCAGGAACTGCTCTTGGTGTTTCTGATGGTGACCTCTCCATAGTGTTCTATCCACCTCCTTCCACTCAGAATGTTGTGTATACAGGTGGTCACCTTATTCCACTCATAGTGGTCACCATAACTATGGGCACATAAGGTCAGTCATTCAACTGATACTCAGTCAGGAGGCATTCAGATTACATCAAAAATCAGTGTGTGTGTGTGTGTGTGTGTGTGTATTTCATAATTTAAAAAGGTGAACTGAGTAGTAAACAGGTTTAGGCAAGTACACAGCCTTAGGCATGCTTTTGATTTTATATATACATACACACACACACACACAATGGTGAGAAATTTAGAATGTAGAAATTATTTTAATCAGTTTTTAGAAAAAAAGAAAAACATAATTTTTCCACATCATCTTCCTGTTTTTCAATACATTCAACGATGCTTTAACACCTCAAAACCAAGTTTTTGGAGAGTGTCAACAAGGTAGATGGGCAGTGGTGTCCAGATGTTTCTGATTTGCAAATGGTTTGCAACATTATCCTCCAACACAATGTGTTCAGCTGCATGCTCAATTCTGCCATTAATTGAGGATGTGGACGGGTGTCCATTTCCTTCTTTATGGCTGACCTTCCTTGCACTTCTCCATTCATTCCTACATTTTTTTTTCTGACAAAGCATTTTCTCCATACTGTGCACATAGTCTCAGATAAATATCAGCACCACACACACCCTCAAAAAAACCTATTCCGTCTAAATCATAAGCAGGGCAGCCATTTTTTCTTGCACTGCAGTCATAAATTAACTGATGTAACACATTCAAACATAGTACAGAAAGCCAAAAAGACATTGAGGCCAATGTAACTAAAGTGTAGATAATTTTTGTCTTGTGTGTGTTTGTGTGTGTGTGTGTGTGTTACACACATGCACACACACAAACACATTTGTTTCTGTGAATTGTGGGGACATTACATAGACTTACTCAAACCTTAAAACCCTAAAGCCTAAAATTAACTGCAAAAAAAATTATAGTCGCTTAAAGGAAGAAACCTTTCCCTGAGTGTTTAAACAGGTTTTGGCATAAACCTGGCACCTACACACAAACATGCTTTGATAATACTATATTAGTGAGGACATTCTATTCATTCTGTAATACTGAATAAAAATAAATCTAAACCTTAGCAAGCAAATGTCAATGCAAAAAGGTTTATAATTCTTGTGAGGACCAGTAAAATGTCCCCACTTTTACAGATTTTTCAGTCCTCACCAGTGAGAAATACAAGTGGACAGACACACACACAGTTGTGGTATATTTAACATTCTCTACCTGGGAAACATGACGTTGACGGTGCCGATGGGAAGGATTTCCATAGACTTTCCCCAGAACTTATTCTTCCATCTGACATCTGTTACATCATTATAAACACACACAGACATAAAATAAAACATTAAATTAGCAAACCAGACTTGACCCTTTATGACATTGTGATGAACTGACCCTGGATTACAAAAGGCTCAGAGCTATGGCATCTTATATCAGTGCACTACATCTACAGTGAGCACTGCTGGGGAATTCTGTACAGTAGTTTATTCTATGGTCTTTGTTCTTATTCATCAAATACAGTATTATTGTTGGGACAAGACTATGCAGCCTGCACATTAACAAGGGAGCTCAAAACAGAGAGCCAGTCTTACCTTGCCAGAAAGTGAAGTTTTTGGACTCACAGTGACAGGCTGAGATGGGAGGATGGTGGCTCACCTGAACAGGATTACACACAGATACAGAGGGAAACAAGACTTCAATCACAGCACTTTCACTGCTCTTAAAAATGTAAAGATTTGACATCGTGGTCATGTGATTGACACTGAAAATCATCTGGACCACCTACCATTGTTCAGGATTTTCACAGCATACAATGTGCCAATATTACCAAAAGATTTACTGAGCTGCTCTACAGCAAGATTAAGAATCGCAGACTTAACGGTGCTCCTTACCTGCTCAGAGAAGAAGCAGAAGCCTTTGTCTTCCCGGATACATTCATACGTCTCTCCCAGTAAAGGGTTAAAGGGCTTGCTGCCTGCACGGTAGTACGTGGAGGAGTACGCTGAGACAGCAAATGCAGCTACCAGCGCCTGCAGAAACACACCAGAAGGGCATACGCACCAGAGCCAATAATTACACCAACCCAACATACACCCACTTTTGTCATTAACCCATAAAAAGTAATGACTCTACACTATTCACATGTAATTGCATGCTGAGTTATGAAATGTATCACATTTACATTGTTTTGACAATTTGAAGTCACTTCTGACTTATTTCAATTTTTTTCAAATGGAACAATTACAAAATCCTTTATGACAAAAATTCACAAAAATATGTTTATTAGAATTTAAATATAATAAAATATTTCTACTCAAACATGGCAGTTATTGAACGTTTAGAATCTGCACATCCAACATAAATGTATCTACTTCTATCAGTGAGCTAAAACCTAGACAGACCTGAAATTGAAAGACCAGAGCTGAAATTACAGGCTCCATTGTAGAAATGTGGTGAGCACCTTTTACAGAGGAACCATAGAGAGCATCCTGAGCAGCCGCATTACTGTCTGGTTTAGAAATTGCACTGCATCTGATTGCAAGACTCTCTAGCGTACAGTGAGGATGTCTGAGAAGATCATTGGGGTCTTCTTTCCATCTTTCACAGACAAGCACTACATCCGGAAATCTCTCAGCATTGTGGAGGACCCATCGCTGCTAAATATCACTGCACATGTGCACAGCACTGTATTTGTTTACACAATCATCGCAATATTTGCACATTGTACTATTTAAACAAGCAGCTAAAATTATAAAAAATATTGCTGCTAAAAACTAAACAAGGGAAGACGGACACATGCAGATAAATGTAGAGCGATTTAATAAACAAGAAAAGGCTAGAGACAAAATTCACAATGGTCCAAGATCAAAACCAGCAAATTCAAATGAGACAAAAGACGCGAGCTAAAAAGGAGTCAAAAAACAGGCAGGATTCAAGTTCAAAAAGATACAGATTCAGCAAAATGATCAAAAGGGGATAAAGTGCAAACATAGTTCAAAGCTAAGGGTCAAACCACAGAGAACACAAAGGAGAGAACCACTCAGTAAGGTCTGTAAACAGAGGTAATACTTCACAATGAGTAAAAGTGTGAGCAGAGTTTATATAAGGTTCAAAATGAGAAACAGGTGACAGAGATTAGAATTCCAGAGAAGGTGATCTCTGAGTCACACTCCCACAGGGGTTGCTAAGCGATGGCCAGGGCTCTGTCACTCTATCGTGTTCCTGATAAGGAGGGCGGCTGCTTGGGCACCCGGAAGCTGTTCAAGGCTACACAGCTGCTGTGCTCATCACGTGTCCCAACTTGCGGACTGAGAAACACAGACTCGCTGAAGGAGCAAACATTACATTACATTGCATTGCATTTAGCGGACACTTTTATCCAAAGCGACTTACAATAGTGGGAAAGTACAAATGCGAAAAATACTAGAGTTGTACTAGTATTTACTAGTACTAGTATACTAGAATTAACATTTGGATATCGAATGCTGAGTGCATATCAGTACTCATGGGGAGTATTTGGGATCACTAGAGCAGGTGCTCTTTGAAGAGCTCGGTTTTTAGGAGTTTCTTGAACCCAGTGAGGGACACCTCTGCTCTAGTGGCGGTAGGCAGCTTGTTCCACCATCTGGGAACTACTGAGGAGAACAGTCTGGATTGCTTTGTGTGAATGTTAGGCAAAGCAAGGCGACGTTCAGTGGAGGAGCGCAGCGACCGGGAAGGGACAACCTGTCGTCTCCTGCCCCACCCTTTTCACTAACCTTAACCCATCACCATCCGCCTCGGACGGCTTTACTCCCAGGCGGGGGCATACGGCTCCGTGCGGAAGCGCTCTGGTCGCTACCGGACCCGTATGTCGCAGTTGGTCTATTCCATTCATTACCCACCTATCCTACCTGCCATTTCCCCACCATTGCTATGTCTTGTTGATGTGCTTAGGCGTAATAGGTGATTTTTTTTATTTTCTCACATGGGCCCCCAAACTGTGCCCCATCAGGGTACAGTCTGGGGGTTGAGGGTTTTTAAAAAACATTTTATCACCTCCCCTTCTTCCCCATTGTGTTCACTGGTTTCTTCGGACTGATGATAATTTCGCTGTACATGTGCACTGGGAAGTGGACACTACATTACAGTTTAAAGGTTCAGTATCAGATTCAGGTCAGTGAAATACATTGTCACGCTTGCATGCTTACTGCGTTGTGTTTAGAATCATTGTCTTGTTGAAATATTCTTTCCCGGTTAAGCATCTTGAGGCTGGGAATCCTCTTTTTGTGTAGCAAACAAAAGCATTCATGATAACTCCTTTAATAAGCAACTCCTGTATGCCTACTCAACTCATGCACTGCCATATTAAAAGACTTCCTCCGCCATGTTTCGCAGATAGCAAAACACTGATTTGGCTAAATTCTTGCCAAAAAAACACTGAAACTCATTTGATCCACATGCTAATTTTCATTTTGTCACACCAAAATATGTGCTGCCAATATCCATTAGGCTTCTTTTCACGTTCTTGGAAAATCGTTTTCTTGGTACCATGTCTGGGCACTCGGAGATATGCTAGTTTCTGATATGTCATACAGAAGCATTTGTTTTTCAGTTGAATATTGATTTATATATAGTAACAAAAAGGTCTAACAGGGTGTAAACATGGAACCTTATTGGAGGCACAAAGGTGTGCTTAGTTTTGACAGCAGAGCTTGTAAATTCAGCATGGCCTGTCTTATTACATAGGACATATACCAGTATATATTCTACTCTAATTACAATGAATGTCGTGATTTTAATATGATAGCAAATGATATAAGCAATCAAATGATGTTATCAGTCATAAACATGATGTCTGTAGTTTTGTACAAATGAAGAATGGAGCAATTTGATGAAGGAACGTCCATTTAAAAAATCAAACAAGCTTTAACTCAAGAGGGGCTCTCTAAAGTTTAAAACCGGTAACAGTACAACATAAATGTGTCATAATGTGAAGCCCATGGGTTTATGGTGTGAAAGCTTTAGTAATATGTCACCGTAAAGGACACAGCGTGTAAGGTAAGGTTAATGAAATGCAGTATGTGAGGACCACCACAGCTAAAATGATGCTACATAAAAATGAAGTTAAAGAGGCTTAATGAGGACAGAAGCATTCACTCCCTTAACACTCTCTCTCTCTCACACTCACACTCACACACACAGACACACCTCTAACACAGAGGGGTGTAGCTACCTGCTGTAGGCAGTAATCGTCCTTCTATAGGTGACATTATCCTTAATGTGTGTATGTGTGTGTGTGTCTGCTTGAGGCTCCTCTCACTGTGCTGTATCTTTCATTGGCCTTGTTTTATGTTAGGCTGATTATTCTGTGTTATTTTATAGGCCAGGTGTCTGTTGGACAATATCATTATTAGCCATTTTAAATATTGCATTCTCTAAGATATCAATTTAAATTTTTGGATTAAAACTAGCCTAATAGCATTACAATTACATGCTAAATAAGTGATCTAAGCAGCTTAAAATTTATACCACAGTTCTAACTTCACAGTGTGACTGGCTGAGAGATTTTATGTGAGAACAGCAATTTATAGAGCTAGAATTGTTTTTATTTACAATAAGAAATAACATTTTCCATGTTCTCAATGTGTCTGTGTGTGTTTCCTCTGGGGTCTCCCAAAATGGGAGATCAGGTGAATTGGTTATCACTGCACTTTTGCACTGAATTTGTCTACATAATCATTGCAATATTTGCACATTGTACTATAAAACAGCTCAAATGACATAATATTGTAGCGTCTGGCTGGACGTGTTGAAAGGGTGGACGAGAAAGACGTTTACAGTCGTCGCTTTATTGTTCAAACTTACAATGATTGCTGTCGGCCGCAGCAACTCCAAAATAACAGGCTAGAGAGCCAACATGCTAACAGGCTAATGCTAGCATGCGGGCTGAACACACACACAGCGAGCCCCCTTCCTTCTCCTTCTCACACAAACAGACGAGCACACAGCGACTTCGTGCTCTCTCACCCGGCTGATCCGTTCCTACGTTCGCGTCGAAAACTGAATTTCGTGTAAGTCGGAACATACGTAAATACTGTACATAAATAACATACTGTAAGCACTTATCCTATCCTAACACCTATCCTAACACAGTAATGATCAAAAACACATATAAAATACGTTTAATAATGAAATGAAACAGCCGCGTAACCGTGTATTCTTCCACCTCGCACACCAAACATGAAAAAAGGCTTTATACAGTAAATGGGAGATGTGTCGTAACCACGAAACATCGTAACTCGGGGACGGCGTAACCCGGGAACTACCTGTATTATTAAACTGCTGCTATATATTTGACCTTCATCCTGTAATGTGTCTTAATCTAGTTAGACAAGCAGGGTTTTATTAGCGTTTGTAGCGCATGTTTTTTCTTTTCACTGCACTTGTGTTCTGTGTTGCACCTGATACTGGAGGACCATTGTCAGGTCTCAATATGTACTGTATGTCTTGAACTTGAACTCTTGAACTTACAGGAAATTGTACTGTTAATTATAGGATGTTACACTCTAAACCTGACCTGCATTATAAAGTGGTACCAAAAAAGATTGCAAAGCTTCCCATATGGCTTTTCTGGATCACAGAGCGGAAGCTGAGGGTAAGAAATACAGTGTTAAACATTTGATTCACTGCTTTAGATGTTTAGTTTTATTATTGTTTGATTCTGTATTGAAATCATCATTCAACACTGCGTTTAAAGACGGCTGTGTATTTGAACTGTACCATGCGTTCATGAGGGTCATCGGTCTCAGCTGCTTTGTCCAGCAGCTCGGTGTATTCCAGCTCCTCACACATGTGCTGCAGGGTGTTTAGAGGCTCATTCAGCTCCACAGGCATCGACACCTTGGACAGGTCTTTACCAATATTGTTCCTCAGGATGTTCCACAGGTTAATGTTGGAGGTGTCTGGAGATGGAGCAGGTAAACATATCCTCCGCCCATTACGAAATGCACCTCCAGCCAAATCTCCGTTTGGCACTGTGGGGAGAGCAGAAAAGGGTCAGGAAAGGCATGTCTGTTGTAGCAAACAGTGTCTATGGAGACCAAGGAGGCTTAGAGAATCTGTATCAATAGCACAGGAGCATAAGCTTGGCTGAAGAGAGCAGAGATGGCATTATATCTAGAAGTCCTGTTTGGATTGCTCACCATCTGCTCTCTAAGCTCTCTTGGCTAAATGGATTTTTCTGGTATATTTTTTGTATGAGAGGACTCAGGGAGCTCTAAGAGCTGCAAGACACAAATATAAACCACTTTAACTATCAGAGAATCAGAGATTATCTCCTATTCCACTGGAGCAAACTCCACTTATCACTATGGCAGTATGAAGTACAGAGCTCTTAATGTAGCAGTCTTATACATTACACACACACACACACACATGTTTGTTTCTGTGAATTGTGGGGACAAAACATAGACTTATTCCAACCTTAAAACCTTAACCTCAGAACATGTCTTCACCTTAAAACTTTGCACGGTTGATTTACGTTACAGGGACCAGCAGGGAAAAGAAAGGTCCCCATAACCTGGGTGTATTATCAAGTTTTGGTCCTCACAACATGGCATAAACCTGGTGCATACACACAAACACACTGTGGTAGTACTACTAGTGCAGACATTCCATTCACTTGTGTAATACTGAGTAAAAATAAACCTAAACTTAACCTTAGGAAGCAAAGGTCAGTGCTTCTGCTCTTTTAATTGTAATGAAAATCTCACATTTCTTGTGAGGACCAGCAAAATGTCCCAACTTTTACAGATCTGACATGCATTCCTATCATTACCAGGAAGAAATACACAAACACACACACACGCACACACACACACACACCACACACACACACACACATATAACATTTATATTTACGTATCTATTTAGTCTACTAGCATATGTATTAGCATTCCATCTCTATCATACACATCTGTATCTATTTAATCTGCATTTAAATTTCAAGATGGTACAAAATCATGGCATGACGTATTTCTTTCTTTAAAACAAGACAGTATATGATGTCCTCCTTAAATTATAAATACAAATACAGTCTCATTTAAAAAAAAAATAAAACAAAATTCATGGCTTGAGAGAAATAATTAAACTAAATATAAGAAGTGGCATTTCAATAAATCAGATCAATCAAATTTCAAATAAATCATTTCATATAAACTGCTGAACACTGAACAGTTATCCCACACAACTCTTCTACCCCACTTCAAAAATTCTGTCACGCCCCAAGTGGCTCAGTGGACTAAGGCACTGTCATTATGATCTTTTACGAGTTTGAATCCTGATCATGTTGCATGCCATCGACAGCCAGGGCTCAAGACAGCAGAATTGGCAGTGCTCTCTCTCTGGGTGGGTAAGATGGCACTCTCTCCCCAGCACTACTAAGTAATGTTGGCTGGCTCAGGCGTCAGGTGCCAGGTGATCCATCAGAACTGGGGATCCTGTGCTTTCTACCGAGTGCATCGGTAGCAAATTGAAAAAGAGGCGGAGCTTGACTTCACATGCATCAGAGGAGGCCTGTGTTAGTCTGCACCCTCCAAGAGTCAGTGACATTGCAAATGACAGGGAGAGTCTACAAGTTGGCAGGTTAACTGACTACCACATCACATTGGAGGGAACACTGGGATAAAAACAAAAATTCTATCCAAATATCAATTAAGAGAAGCAAAGACTAGAATGGCACTGGAACGCTCATTAGATTTTATTGCACTTAACCAGATGTTCTCACAACCGGCACAATAACAGGTATACGATTCTCAGTAAATGACCTTTTCATACTCTCATAAGCAGAGAGTAATAGGCTGATAAATGATTCATCAGCTTGAAATTGGATTAGCTTTAGGAGAGAGTTATTACTGCTCAATTTAAATATCATGCTTTTAATCTGGTAAGAATGCAGCAGGAGATGAAGAGAGCTCCTCAAACCTCAAGTTAACATAAGGTTAAGTTTAAAGACTCAAATACTCTAAATCTAAATGTCTAGTGTGTGTCAGCTTAACTACATCCTCTCTAATGGACATGACTGCTGTGGTCAAGGATGAGACAGAGAGAGAGAGAGACAGAGAGAGAGAGAGAGAGAGAGAGCAGTACAGCTTACTTTGTCGAGAAACATTATCAGTGACGCTAGCGTTGTCCTCCGAAATGTTATCGCTGACATCACTGACGTAAGACTCATCATCAGAGGCCTGGGGGAGGGGGAGAGAGGGCATGAGAGAGAGATTTAAGTTATTCAGTTACCATGAACCAACTACAGCATACTTACTCACTGTCTGTCTCTATCTGCAGTGCTGACTAATTGAATTTGCTTTTGCAGCGTGTGTGTGTGTGGGTGTGTGTGTGTGTGTGTGTGTGTGTGTGTGTGCGTGAACTGACTCTTGTACTGATGACACACACCATCACAACACGAGACATTCACGAGACACACATAACTAATCCAGTGACATAGTCCTCGAAATTTTACGACGTCACACAATAAGACATGACGTCTCGTAGTCATGTTCTCAGTCAAGTGCGTGTGTGTGTGTGTGTGTGTGTGTGTGTGTGTGTGTGTGTGTGCGTGAACTGACTCTTGTACTGATGCTCTGCAGTACAGAATAACACACTGCAGCATTTTAAAGCTCCTGATACAGTGACCTAATCAATA
>BRDA01009009.1:0-14019 GCA_036984385.1 Crenuchus spilurus
AGACAGAGATGAGAGAGAGACAGGTAAGGATCTGCTTCCTGTTTTAGTCATTTGTAAGCGTTCTGAACTGTATCAGGTCACAAACCCTCCGTATGTTTCTTCATGTACAGCAGCTCGGCTGATTGGGCCCCTCCCATAGGTGCTGCGTGCAGACAGGTCATGACCTCTTGTGTTTATTTATTTAAAATGGGGGGCGTGAGCCTGCGGGGAGAGAGCAGAACATGGAGGGTAATGGGGGGTGGAGGGCACGAGGTGGGAGGTGATCTGGGCTGAGAACTGCGGGCGTTTGACAGCGAGAGGATGAAATTCTGTAAAAAGGGCCTCTCGGACTCGCACCGCTGTGGACAAGCTCTCCGCCGGAGGTAAAGAGAGCCGAAATCGGAGGTCAAAGGTCAGCAAAGAACCTCATCTGATAATGCACGCTTGTTCCAGACTCCCTGAACTCCCATAATGTCAAAGTCAGGATGTAAGTCTGCATAATGAGCCGGTCTTCTCGCTCGCGCAGCCCGAGCACCATCCTCCTCCTCTACTGTTAAAATTAGATTCACCTGCACTAAGGCAGTGTAATCCACTTAAGTGTGCCTGAATTCTGTCTCTCTCTCATTCGAGGGGAGGTATACCTTTTCACACAAATCCCCTCATCGCCTCCCCGAAAGCTCTCAGGAAATATTACATCTGGCTTCCTCATCCAGTCGGGGGCCTCAGGTAATGTCATCCTCACTATACAGTGTTTCTACACCCTCGCTCCTGGCACCATTGCTAAAGCACCCGAAAAAGGGACAGAAATCCAATTCAGCCCAGCTAAGTACATTACCTTTACATGTACTTATTAAATATACACGTTTATCCAGGTCAGCTTACAATGCCAAGCAGTTTTAGGATTCTTTCATTCCTTTTTGTTCAGCTGAAAGAGGGATGGGAGCCTGTATTGGTGTGGAAAGGTTTTTACCATATTTCTTCAATTTTAGCTTCTCTTTTATAGAGTCTTCAAACAAATAAAGCAACCCAGAGATGTGCATAACAACACTTTCATTAATATACACTCACTGATCACTTCATGAGGTACACTAACCTCTAACAATGGCCATTTCAGCTCCACTGACCTAGCACTAGGTGCACGCTCTGCTGTGTCTGATCCACTCAACGCACACTAACACACCACCACCACGTCTGTGTCGCTGCAGAGCTGAGAATGATCCACCTGCTCTGTGGGGTTTCTAATCATTGAAGAAAAGGATGAACAAAGTATACAGATAAACAGATGGACAACAGTTTTTAGCTACAACGTGCACCTGTATGGTCAATGGAGCTCAAAGGAGTGTAGATACAAGCTGCATGTACCTAATAAAGTGGCCGGTGAGTGCTGATGTCCATATCTGCGTGTTTGTTGGTACACTAAATATTACTGTAATGTGAGTATATGTATATATACAAACAAACAAGTAAATGAATAATAATAGGGCTTCTCTTTGCAGCTGTCTCCTCTCTAATGATGCAGTCAATGCCGTCTAACTTGTTTTGTCCACAAGCCCAGTGTGTGTTAGCACAGCTGCAGAATTAGGCATGCTAACACTACGCCCCCATACGTATTCTGACAAAGCTTTTCACGACCCCTTCCATCACCCTAACATCGCCTCATCAAGAAATTCACATCAATGGACAAAACAGTGGGCAACAAAATACGAGTCCGGCTGAGACCTTGAGGGAGTTTTGCTCTCAAACAAACAGTGGCACACTCCAAACGAAACACAATGGCCAATTAAGCAGAGGATTAGTGCACTGTGGCCACTCTCTCTCTTTGGGGATGAGTGCTGAGCCATATGGACTCTGTTGTCCTCAGGGAAGGCTCTCAAAGTTTGAGAGCAGCTGAAGTCTGACTCCACTTTATGCCTGCATGTTTGAGAGCAAGCAAATGAGGAGGCGGCGACGCAGAAGGTGGACAAGTGGAGAAGAATGTAGTGTTGTAGTCAAGACTGCTAGAGCCAAGTCCCAGACCAAGACCAGGAGACATTGAGTCCAAGTCAAGAGCAAGACTTTAAGTAGTCAAGTCTGAGTCAAGACTGACTTTTAGAATTTGAGTCCAAAAGGGCCCTGAGTGACTCAGCAGCCAAAGACAACGACACTATGACCAGAGCATCGCGAGTTTGAATCCTGGTCATGCTGTTCACCATCGACAGCTGGGGCCTGAGAGAGCAAAATTGGCCGTGCTCTCTCTAGGCGGGTAAGATGGCACTCTCTCCTCACACTTCACAATACCATGTCTGCTGGCACCAGGGATCTACTGATTGGTCCATCAGAGCTGGGGGGGGGCAGCCATGGCCTAGTGGGAAGGATCTGGTCTTGTGACCAGAAGGTCGCTGGTTCGATCCCCAGACAGGACATGACTGAAGAGCCCTTGAGCAAGGCACCTAACCCCCTAACTGCTCCCCGGGCACCGGTGGATAAGGGCTGCCCACCGCTTCGGGCACAAATTCCCACAGCCTAGTGTGTTCACTAGTGTGTGTGTGTTTCACTGCACGAATGGGTTAAATGCATGACTGTGTATCAGTGCTAGTTTGAAAAGAGGCGGTGGCCACATCACACGCATCGCATCGCACGCAAAGTGATGGGGAGAGTCCTAATGGATAGGATGGGTTAATTGGCTACTCCTACATTGGGAGAGGAAAAATTGGGAAATACTAGAAATAAAATTATATATATATAAATTAGGGCTGATGAAGTTAACGCAATAATAATACATTAATGCAGTAAAAAAAAAAAAAAGCACCATTAATGTAAATTCTATTTTGCCCTGTGAGTCATCCATAGCTCATGTTGAGACTTGACGACTGCACAGCAGCATTAAGAGTAGAGGAAGTAACAGTAAAGGCTGGTTTATACGTTCTGCATCGAGTGCTGTGTGAATGATGAAACAAGTCTTGTGCATTTGCCTTTTTAAATAATCTTTATTGACATTTTTCACTATAAAGTAGAACTTTGAATGAGTTTAATTCATTCTGTGACGGAGCTCATAACTCATTTTGCTTATACATCAAATTACATTTCAACATTAAAATGAATTGAAATGCTATTAATCCATTCCAGCCCCCCAAAATCACACCTATTTATTTTGTTATATGTTTTTAAATAAAAATAAAAACTTTGTAAATAACAGATAATGTATAAAAAAATAATAGATAATAAAAAAATGTAAATAAATAAACTGGTTTATTAAGTGTATTTACATTAAAGATCAGATGATCGTCTTAAGTGACGTTTGTTTTTTTCGTCATACTATCCTCACTTTCACTTGCAGAGCATTTCAATAACATTCTGTCCAAAGAGCTTTGTCTCTTCCTCCATGTTAAAATGTTTAGAAAGTGAATGAGACACATTTGTTTACACAGAGAAAAGGCACCACCTTTCTCTGCAGTTTCAGCACTGATCTCTGCACTCACGCTCCCTAGTGACTCCTAGTGGCGGGTGACAGAATCGCTCATGATTAATTGTGATTAACTATATGACATACTGAAATTAAAGATGATTATATTTTGTAATTGTTTGACAGCCCTGATATATACATATATGGTCGAGACAATCGTGACACTTTTAATAGTCAAGCCCAAGTGAAAATAGTTCTTTAGTAGTCGAGTCTGAATAATCAAGGCCGAGACTTTTAGTAGTCGAGTCTGAATAATCAAAACCGAGACTTTTAGTAGTCGAGTCTGAATCAAGATCAGACCCTCAAGAGTCAGAAGCTCATTTGCATACTGCCTGAGGTGGACTCGCAATCCTGAAACCAAGACTGGACTTGACTACCAAAAGCACTAGAAGAACGAATAAAAGAAGAAAGTCTTCCCCTTGTGTGGTGGTCTTATTTGTTTAATAACATGCCCCTCAGCATGAATATGGTGCAGGATAATTAGGTGTGGCTTCCAGAAACTCTGTTTGCTGTGAAGGTTTCTAGGCGGATTCAGTTCAAACATTACAGTAATTGAGATTAGAAGGAGAAGAAGAAATAATATTTGCGTTTAGACACACTTGATGCTAGGCTCCATGCTGAGGATGCATGTTCCTCAGGCAAAGAACCCACCACACAACCCTTCCCTACAGCTCTCGCAGACAGCGAACAGGCCCAGGCTCAAACGACTGCCATCCTGCTGTGCTCAGACGCAGCCCAACGATGCCCACGGAGCTGCTAACTCGACGGCGCAGCATGGACCGGAGTTGATGAGGCCATTCTTCTCTCCGATAAAAGGAAGGTGTGTGGCACAGGACAAACACAATGGCACACTTTGCAGGTAAATTACGCCGCATGCTGCTTTGTAATCATGTTGCAATCATGACTGCATCAGATTGCTGCTCCCAAAGGTGTGATCATTTTTCCAGACTCCACATGGAGTTCCCTTATCTCTGTGGAAGAAATTTTGAAGGCATCTTTCATCCTGTGCAGAACTGGGCAATCTCTGCAGCTCTAAAATGAATGGGGACACGACTTTATAAAAACCAGATGCTGTTGAAGAACCAGAGGTCAGCAATTGACCGTACGTGACCCCAGGCCAATGTTCTGGCTTAATGTTTACTCATTATACACCCAGCAACCAGATACACCAAGTTTGTAGAGATAATGTTGCCTGTATTGTGGTAATACTGTACATTTAATTGATTCTTCTTCAGCTCCTGCAGATGTTTACTGCAGCTGGGACTCAAACATTCAGTCTTTATCAAGAGTTTTACAAACCAGGACATCCAGGTTACTTAAGCCAAAAGTCAAACAGGAAGCCCTTCCTATTGAACCTTAAGGTTGAGCTCAAGCTACATTGTGTCCAAATGTTAGTGGACACCCCTTCTAATGAATGCATTCAGCTATGTACAAATACACAGAGCTTATCTAGTCCCTGTAGAGAAGTTCTGCCAATAGAATAAGGCTAAACATGAACCTATTGGCACCATGTCTAATGCCAGGTGTGGGCTAGAGGGGTATAAAGCCCCCCAGCATTGAACTGTCTCATTCAGTACTTATGGGATGAGTTGGGGATGAGGTGGGGTGCTGATAATGTAAAGTTGATGGTATTGTGGCTGAATCCAATCAAATCCTCACAGCAAATGCTCCAAAAACTATTAGAAAGCCTTTTCAGGAGTGTAAAGAGTTACTCCAACAAAAGCACTGAACACTCTTGATTTCAGAAGAAATAATGAACGAGCGTGTCCCAACACTTTTCTCCACATAGCGTGTCTATATATCAATGAAGATGAGCTGCTGTGATGTTTGTTGGGAGATTGACTTCACTGTTAAACATGTTCAGCAAAAATACTCCTACTTGCACTTTTGGCCTGCAGTGTGTGAGAGTGGGCGTGTGTATGCGTATGACTATAACACTACATCAAACTTGATGTTTGTCTTTATTCCCTCTTGGCTTTTTATAGCTGTGAGAGCAATAAAAGCTGAAGCACCTGGAAGGTTTGTGATGATTACAGCGCCGTCTCTCCTGGTTCTCTGAAAGTTACTGTCGTGGAGATACAAGGTTATCTCCTGACAGCCGTGAAATGCAATAGGGGGGAACGTAAACAAATGCATTTGTTTCCTGCAATTGCATTATGCTGAGAGGCAGATCCTCTGAGGAGCTTGCGCTGAGACGCTGGATTCAGCAATAATCATATCCATCCCTCACAGCTGAGCTCCTCTCTCCACTCCCCCCTGGACCTCCCTTCTCCTCTCCTCTCTGCAGCCTCCCAGGGGCTCTGCATGGTCCTAAAAAGAGCCTGTTACCACCATCTGAATGTGCTCGTTGGGTCTGAAGCGAGGTGAAGTGTGGGACAGCTCGAGAAGGCCTGTTTTTTTAGGAGAAGGAAAAGTAATCCTGAGGCTCGTCTGCTGCGAGTCGATATCTGCCTGAAGGGCTATGCAAGGATGGGCATCAAAGGCAAGCGTTTCACTCTCACTTACTTAATTGCTGCAGACGAGCAGGGGAGCCGGAGTCTAGAGAGCATGACTGGAGCCTCCTGAAGCTTCTCACTCTAAGAACAATACACTTTGTTTCAACAGCATTTTCACATATTGAATTCAAATCCACAAAAGGAACATGATCGGGACAAAAGTATTGTGACGCTCAATTATGGCTTCTTGTGAAATCAAAGGTAGTTTATGCTTTTGTTGGAGTCACTCTCAGATTCTGGAGCCCTTCTGTGAGGATTTGATTGCACTCATCCACTGGATGTTGGATGATCGCCACCCCAACTCATCCCAAATTCCAGCAACTCATTCCCAAAGTACTGGACAGAGCACAGAACACAACTCCACAACTTTTTATACCTCTTTAGCCCACGCCTGGCATTAGACATGGTGACAATAGGTTCATGTTTAGTCCTATTCTATTCTCTACAGACACTACACAAGCTGTGTGCGCCCATTCGTGCATCTGTGTCAGCAAAGTACCTAAAAGTAGCTCAGGACACTACAGGAGGGCAAAGCAGTAGAGTGAGAAGTGGATATTTTGCTCAGAGGAGCCACATTCATAAAGAACCCAATTACACAAGCTAAAACACATCAACTCGTTTGATTGGCTGTTTAGTGCCTGGTAAAAGGGCTTCTTCTTCCACAGGTGATTACACCCCCCCACTCCTCTCTCATTTCACAGTCTTTCACCCTGGTGTCAGAACTCGAGCGACGATTACAGCCTGGTTTTGCAGGATTTACGAGTGCAGGGGAGGAGGGGGTATGGCTGGGTGTGAGATGCCCATCAGTGCCTGTTTTGATTGAGTCCTCAGAGAGTACAGGGCCATGCCAGCGGCCATCATTAACCTTCAAGCCATGGCCAGTGCCTGTGACAGGCAGGGGCATAATAACCACGACAGAGCCCAGCCTGGGTGTAAGTGATGGGACTCTAATGTGCAACAAAGACACGGTCGTAGTCAGACCTCCTGCAGACACAATGCTTGAACCCTTAGTTGTCTTTGTGTGGTTTTCAGACTTTTTCATGAAGCGACATTTTTTAAATGATATTTTTCTTTAGAGCTCGGCTAGCTCCAGCACCGCAAGCACCATCAATGCCTCTGGTCTCTAAGGTCTTTCATTTGGTCAGTATTTACTTGACTTTTGACCAAAGATCAGTCACCATTTTTGGTGTTTTGGACCCGGTTGGTGCGGTCCAGAAAAAGTTCCCACTTTTAACTGCAGAATGTATGAACAGATGCCTCACAGTGTGTTTGTTCAGCCAAAAGAGGGCGCTGTCTGCTGTTGTACTAACCACTTCTACTACATGCTCACCTAGTTTTAGAGAACACTGCTGTGTAAAACTCCAACAGAAGTCTACATCACCACTAGGGCTGCAAATCTTTGGGAATCGAACAAATCGATCCAGAATCGATTCTTGGGGTCACAAATCGATTTTTTTTTATCGAAGGTTTTTGAAAACGAGAATCGATTCTGAATCGTTCAATGTGAGAAATGCGATTCAAGCTCAAAGCGATTTTTTCCTGCACCCCTACTCACCACTACAAATGTCTTTTTTTCAAGTCACCAATAAAAGGTCGTGAGGACCAACCCAAGCAACATGAGTTCCTGTCTCTGACTTTACATCTACAAGGTGGACCAAAAAGACACAATAGAGTGGCCAGTGTTTAAAATCTGATCCCTTCGTACCAGTGAAACATTAACACACCACCACAGCAAGGCTGAGAGTGGTCCAAAGAATACCTGCTCTCTGGTGGTCCTGATGTCCCAGGTCTTTTGTTCTAAGGTGCTTTATATCTCAACTTTTGATGACTTTTTAACAAACATAAATCCACCAAACTTGAGAAAACCAGCAGTGCAACAGTCTCCATCGCAATAAACATGAACACCTTCAATCCAGACAAGCAGTTCAAGTGGTAAACAAACATGGATAGAGTGAGGAGGAAGAGAAAAACAAAGTCAACCTGATAGACTGCTTGGGGGAGTCCTACTTCATCTAGCGGTTGCAATTAAAATCTGTCAGGTATTGCAGCAGCAAAACAAAGTGCACTAGATTTAGGAGCGAGTGATGTAGTAAGGCAACATGTCCTCAGAGATAAGCCGGCGCAGTCACTTCATCTGTGAGAATGTGCGAGATGTAACCCCCCCAACTCCTTTTGTTTATTTCTGCACCTCTAATCTTCCACATCTAGTGGAGGCACCACACCTCAGCTGATGTGGAGTGCTGGAGTGAGATAAGAATTGAGGGACGAGGATCCTGACTGGTGAACTTAAACATCTCTCCAGCTTCTCACACCCTTCAGGTCCCCAGGTCCCAGCTCACATTTGACTTGCAAATGATGGAAGAAGCGACGGCTTTGATAAAATATTCCTTCTCTGTCGCTCTCTGCTGCCCCAAACCAGCAGCCTCGAAGCTGCAGAAACCAAGTCAGCAGGAAGGAGAAAAGGCCTTGATGAAGACGTGAGACAGGAACTATAAGAACACAAGAAGGGGCGCTCATGTACTGCTGATCACAGAACACCAACAGATCAAGCTCAATCAATATAAGACTTATATATGGACTGGGTCTGTATGAGTCATATTCAGTTAGTTTCCACAACCATCCTAATATTATTGAACACAAACTGCAGGATAGCAGTGCTGTGAAAAAGTCAGTAACTATTTAATTGGCATTTAAGACTATTAGTTTATGAAAACTTTAATTACATGTAAATGCGTAAAGATAGAAAGTACAATGTGTATCATTAGGTTACCAACCGAGTCACTAACATCTACAATAAAACGAGACAAAAACACTATTAAGACTAAATATTAGCATTTCTACAGTCATGTATTGCATGTCAATAATGTCAGACGTTCCTAAAACTACTGACTGACTGTGCTGGGAGTCATAAAATAACCTTTAGACAACAGATTTGAGGATGCTGACTGGCTTAATTTATGTTGGGTATCTTGTGTCAGCAGGTCAGTGATTGGCTGCTGCTTCTCTGACTGGCTGATATTTCTGTCATCTCAGAAAAGAGAGAGAATGAACCAGAAAGCTAATTTACCTAAAAATATTTGATATATTACATGTTATTGTCCTTGTTTAGCACATACATCCTTACAATGCATAAATATTTATTATATTGACACTGGAAAAACATGTAAACACCACCGAGATGGGGAACCCAAGACCTGAGGCAAACGTGCTAACCACCAAGCCACCGTGCCGCCTGAGCTTTAATATATACATATTCTTTCTCTTCTTCTTCTGTTTTTATCTCAATTATTATTATTTGGTTTTGTACAAATTAATTTGGATTGTTTCTGGCACATAAACCCACACAAGCATCACACCCCCAGGGCACAGAAGGAAGATACAAAGAAAACATAGGATCAAGGGCTGTTAATAATTCATCAGTCAATTTCAGAGAGAGCGAAAGGAAGAACCGACTGGCCAAGGATGACAACCACGACCATAAAAACTAAATATCAGCTTTTTAACCGCAGTCTCTAACACCCGGCTTGGAAATGTCTCACATCAGTCTGCAGACAGCTGTTTTGTGCGATCACCTCAGTCTTACCGGTTTAGAGATAAAGCAGCACATTTCCATACAGCTTTGATGCCGACTTGAACACGTGCTGATGTGCAGCTGAGCTCAGGGCTCTCATAAATCAGGACACCTTGGAAATCGACACAAACAAAATGGTGTAATTAAGATAAAAGAGGCTTCTGATTCACCAGAGCTGCAAAATTTCTGAATGTGGAGAAAAGCAAACTGCTGCTGACCTTTGTCAACTGTTTGCAGGTCTTAATGTGCTCAGGAGGGACAGATTTATATATGTGCTACAATACGACTATTAACTCTTTTATGCTTTAAATCTTAAAACATTAGGAATGCACCGAAATGAACATTTTTGGCTGAAACCAAAATCAAACATTTGACTGAAGGCTGAATACCGAACAATGCTCATCATTTATATAAATTATTATAAAATACAATCTTTTTTTCAGATTTATTTGTATAGAATTCATTATTTGAAGTCTTATTTAGAAATGTGACAGTCATTTTATAGGGAGGTTGTAGCACATGCCTTTGATGTAGTATTGTTACTTTAGTTTGTAAGGTCTGACACTGAGCATGCATTAACTGTGCCAGTGGGGCTCAGTCTAACCTTAGTCCCAGTGGAGATTGGATGGAGCAGAGGCAAGGGGCTCAGAGACAAGCCCATACCTGGCATTAGACATGATGATAGTCCTATTCTATTGGCAGTACTTTTCTGCAGTGACTAGACAAGTTGTGTGCATCTGTATCAACTTAAAGTAACTGAGAATTCATTAGATATACAAATATATTGTAGCTTTAATGAATCAAATTGGCAATGCACGCTCAAGTATATAACATAAAACGTTATTTTAATGGGGGGGTAATAGTCCTTACACAAAAATGCATTAGCAAACATTTGGTCAGATTCATTTCACACTGATATGAACTTCGATATTAAGACATTTTAATACAAATAATACATCAAAACGGGCAGCTACTCTACTGATTGGCATGAGGAAAGAGAAAACTCACTCCTTTGAACTAGAAAAGTCTAAATGAAAATGTGAAAAGTTGTCTTCAAACTAACGGAGTACAAACAGTAATTTTTCACAATCAAGTAAAGTTTCAAGAGTTTTAAAACCAAAACACATCCAAGATTCTGGGTGAGAATCTTCTCCTTCATGGGAACTTCAAACAAATCAAACTGGTTTTGGTCACGAGTTGGAAAAGAAAAAGTCTCCATCTAAGAACCACATCAAGAGAGGCAGAGTTCTCCAGCACATGTCTGCAGCTCTTTCATTTTCTTTTTGAATTGAGGCCAGGTTTGAAGCCTGCAGAGCTGCCATTTTGCAGCTCTCCGCTGAGCGCGGTTCCTCCGGTGGCATGGAGCGGTTAGGGCGGAGAAAAGCCACAACAGAGCAATCGCGTGTCTCACTAGAACCACCAGAGTTCTTTTGAGGCTTCCTCGGCGACTATTGTCTGGCATCAACGCGGTCAATCTCTGGATGCTTTTCTTTGGACGAGCGCCTGCAGATGATGCGAGTGATGAATCCCCTCACAAAGGGCATCCGACTAATCACCGAGCCTGTTGCTCACAGGAGACCATGATCAGAAGCTGTTCCAGAGAAGGCTTCATATTCCCATCAGATGGGCGCCTGGGGACTTTCAAGGCTCAGAGCGTGAACAAATCGGCCGGGCTTCTTCTTCATTACGGTCCTCCGACACGGCGCAGGGAATATCTCGTTACTGCCAAAGATCCGACCAACATGAGGCAATGACGTTTAGTGTGCCGGGCAGCTGCTTGGAACAGGATCAATGCACATGTTACGAGGCACATTTAATAGCATATAAATCCCGGAGTTAATGCAATGTCAGGCACTCGTTATTGCAGCAGCCATCACAGGCATTCTGACATAAATGCAAGCAAAGCTTCTCTCAAGAATAAGGCAGCATCAGTAATTAAAGATCTGGACCACAGTGATCATGGATGCCTCGTCTCTAGAGGAGGCCAGAGCCTCAAAAGATGCCCAGAAGCCTCTTGTAAGCTAAGCTTAGATCAGCACAGGGCTCTCCAGAGACCAAATAAAATCCCTTTCACTTAATCGCCAATTAGTTAAGTATATATACAAGATATGAGCAAAAGTATTGGGACGGCTTTTGTTGGAGTAACTGATGTGATGAGGTTCAGTGAGGTCAGGAAGGCCAGGATGTTGAATGTTCACCACCTTCAACTCAAAAATATTTGATGGAGCAGACAACACAGCTCCACAGCTCAATGCTGGAGGGATTTACACCCCTCTTGCCCACACCTGGCATTAGATATGGTGCCAATAGGTTAATGTTTAGACCTTTTCTATTGGCGGTACTTCTCTACAGGGACGAGATGCGCTGTGTGTGCCGCCAGCGGTGTCCACAAACATTTGGACAAATATCTAACCCATCGCTGACGCGGTAATATTCTAGGCGAGTTATCCTGAAAGAGGCGGAGCTACATGTTTAACCCAATCAATGCAAACCTGTATCAGACTGAACTTTATATTATTTTTGTATCATATTGTGTTGAATCAAATGGTATCAAATCACTGAATCATATCACATTAGTTGTTCATATGTATCAGATGACTGGCAATACATCAGTCATGACGCGTTGTCTCCAGGGAAGATCTAGGCCTCAAGGGACCGTCAAAGCTGTCCAGACGTCTCCTGTAAGCAAAGCTTTAACGAGTGAAAGGGCTCAGTCATTTAATTGCCACAATTAGTTAATTAGCCATGTATACATATCCTTGACGAGTGATCTGCAGCAACATATTTTATATGAAGGGAAATAAAAGTTGTTTACCAGCGCCATCCACTCAGACGAAGTCAAAGCCATTTATCTGGCAGAAATGAGTAAATACATGGGTTTAAAGCCATTAGCGATTAATTCGGGGGATTAGAGCGAAATTTAGCGGCGCTCTCTTTAGCATGGGTGCTCATGCACACTACACACAAGCTCAATCCCCACAAAGAGAGCTTTGTAACGTATGGGTCCCTCCTTAAGCAGTCTCTCCTCATTGATTTCCCAGCATCTATTGAAAGCCTTGCGACTTCACCGCACGCCGTCTCTCCCGGGTAACAAATATACAAGCAAAAACGCTGCTGGACACGCTGTTCCTTTGTGTTATCAAACGTGCTGCAGCTGTCGGCCTGGACGCAAGAAGAGAATTACAATTCAGTGAAGAAACGTACACTCTGCTGGACAATCCATGGAATTTTAAACAAATGTGCCAGGAGGAGGAACAACATTCAGATGTGAAAGTACACTCACTGCACACAGCTAGTATCTACACTCATCCACCACATCAGCTCCACTGATCATACAGCTGCATCTGTTTACGCTGTTCTTCAGTGATCAGGACCCCACAGAGCAGGGGGATCATTCTCAGTGACACTGATGTGGTGGTGGTGTGTTAGTGTGTGTTGAACACTGTGTCACTCACTGTCCTCTATTAGACACACCTACCTTGTTGGTCTTGTAGATGTAAAGTCAGAGACAGCAGCTCAGCACAGTTTGTGTTGGTCCTCTAGTCCTGACACTGTTGGCTGGTTGGTCACTATTTTCACTCCAGTAGTGACACTGAGGTGTTTAACAACATCAGCAGCTCTAACACACACTAACACACCACCACCACATCAGTGTCACTGAGAATGATGCGCCTGCTCTGTGGGGTCCTCATCACTGAAGAACAGACTGAATAAAGTCTACAGAGAAGCAGATGGACTACAGTCTGTACACAGTGCAGTGGAGCTAAAATGGACAATAAGTGTAGGAGGTTAAATGTTTATTACTTTGTAAGTCAAGGAGTGAAAAAGTGGGTAAGAGGCAAAAAAAAAAAAAAAACTGATCAAGAAAATGCTTTCGGCTCTACACAAAGCCCCATTGTTCTGTCAGTAAACCACACAGGCTATAAACATTGTTTGCTCCGAACACATTTACTGGAAATTTATTCGAAGCTTTTTGCAGACTACAGCCAAATAACACCAGAACCGAGGCACTTCATCAGCTCTTCAGAGTATAGAAAACAAAACTCCATAAGGGAATACAGTAAAAGTAGCCAACTGGAGCATGGACTACACCGGGACCCCTCGTGGGTGTGATTTACCCTCCTGGGGAGCGCAGCACTCATGGGACCTTCATGCTGTCTGTTCCTAAATCCCACTGGATTGTGTGATGCACATCACAAGACTCTGCACACAGGTCCAACCTGTCAAGAGATTAAACCCAACTCCAAAAAAAAAAAATGTTCCTAGAGATAAATCCAAATAATATGAAAAAGCTCATTTTTGTTCAGAATTTAATTCAAAAAGGTAAAAACATATAACAGAGTTGGCTGCACAGTAATATGATGGTCAGTAGTAGTGTTGGCACTGTGGGCAGCTGCTGGGCATCTCCATAAAGCTTGTGAGCAGATGGAAGCAGGTGACACAAATCAGGTTTCAGTTGTAGATGGTCGTCTAAAATGTCGTGAAGTACGAAGGTAGACGAGTGTTCGAAATACCTCTACGGGTCGTCGACG
>BRDA01009009.1:14029-28050 GCA_036984385.1 Crenuchus spilurus
GTTGACTTTGGACTAAACACAGTGGAGCAACAGCAGCAGCTCAAAGCATCACAGACTGCAGAAACTGCACACTGGACTTCAGACACTTGGATTGTGTGTCTCTCCACTCTTCCTCCAGACTCTAGCAGCTGATTTACTAATGAAATGTAAAAGTGACTTTCATCTGAAAAGAGGACTTTGTACTGAGTAACAGTCCAGTTCTGGTTCTGCTCAGTCCAGGTAAGACACTTCTGATGTTGTCTCTGGTTCAGGAGTGTTGATATTAGGAGTGTGACAGTTGTAGCTCTGAGAGATTCACAGTACTTAGTTATAAGTCAGACTGATCAACATTAAAATAAGACTTGAAAAGTCATTTTGTGTAATGAATATAAAATGTGAGTTTTGAATTAAATCAAAATTAAAACTTTTCACAATATTCTATTTTAGTACCACTGCACACTGTAATATTGCCAGTATAAGTTGTCTGTTTCGGATGTTGTACTGGTTAAAACTTCACTATGTGAAGATAAAGTCCCAGAACATCCCTCACTTCTGATTCGATGTTATTGTTTGTTACACTGAGAGTCACTCAAAAGTCTGAGCTGCTCTGGTTGGTCAGATCTGTATAAACTCTTATTGGAACTGGAAACATTTCAAAGCACCTCCAAATGCAGTTTGGATTGAATTTGCTAAAATCAGATTTTATGTGGTTTTTGGCTGTCCAGACGATCAAAAAATCAATCTGGATACAATCTAAACACCAAAACTCAGATTCGGGCTGACAGCCTGAACAAGCCCTAAAGGACACAGGCCGAGCTTCTCTCAGGAAGAGCGGACAGGCCTGCAGAAAACTCTCTGAGGAATGCAGGACGGTCCAGATTTCCCAGGTGCAGGAAATGAAAAGCGAATGAGAAGTATGGCTGAAGAAACCAAGCGGACACTGACAGTGTGGGGAGTCTGGAAACACGTGGAGCCCATAACTCAACTTTTATTACCGCTCAGTGTTTAACAAAGCAGATGCAAAGTAACCTCTGTACAAACTTAGAACACGAAGGCCACATTATTTAAAAGTAAACAGACAGAGACGTAGGGCAGCCAAAGGGTATAGAAAATGAACGTGGCCGGGAGGGAGAGCATAGCCTTGAAATGAGAGAGAGGACAAAGAAAATGATCCTTCACAGAAGGATATAACACTGCCCCTGTGGCCGAAGCATTATCACACAACAAGGAGCCCCGTCATCAGTCTGGGTGGAAGTTTAATGTTGTTTTTTTGTAGAATGAACAATGTTTAATAAATTATTTCCTGTTTTTGATAATTCTTCATGGTGGCACCTTCTGGCAGAAAAAAAAAATAAAACAAACAAAACAGTTTTTTGGAGCAGAAGGACGGATAATCCCGCAGTCTGCTGCCAGGCTCGTCGTACACCTGCTCGGGCTCCAGCTTTGCTCTTACAATAAAGTGGCAAACATTCATCTGGTTCCCAAAAACAAACAACTTGGTAACATAAGATCCAAAACGGCATACATAAAGGGATAAAAGCACAGCAGTCCAGCCCTGAGGGCGGTCCTGATAGCTGAGTTTATGGTGGCTCAGCTGAAGTTTGCTTCGGCGACTCTCTCAGGATGAGTTGGGATGCAGACCTTTAGAAGCAGCCAGCATCGCTCGCACTTTAGCCATCAGGTCCTTTAAAGAAGATGAAAGGAAAGGAGGGAGTTAGAAGGAGGAACTGAGGGAAGCAAAGATAAAAGCCTGTCTGATACTTTTACTGTTAAGAGTACAGAATTGCATCTTTAGTACAGATATGGAATCCATCAGGTCTGATACGATACCAATAATTAACGATACTGATATTAATTATCCTGATTACTGAAACCTTTTTAATGTAAACACTGTGGTATAATATCCATGCTACATTACAGCCATCAGTAGATATTACAGGGAGCTGCAGCAGAAATTCAATGTACTGTACAAGCTAAAAATAAGACACAAAAGTATCAGAACTGGCCTTCATTTCAATTTGTACTTGATAATTTCATTCATTCCATTCCAATAGAAAGTTAAACCATCAAATGCATTATTAGAAATGAGAAAATCCCAGAAAATCAGAACATTTTATTCATAAATGACTTTTCAGACAGTGTCAACATTAAAGCAAAACCAAAAAATGACACAAATAAATCACTTTACATGTAATGAATATAAAATAAATGACGTTTAACTTTTTGAATTAAAAAATTAACATTTTTTGGAGACGTTCTTTAAATGGTAATGATAGCTATAATTTGTTTAAAACAAAATTAAACAGCTTAGACTTAAAGTAAACAAAATCATTTGAACAGGTTTGAGTCTAGAGTCAGAATTGTTCATAGTGGTGGTGATGGGAACCAGACGTCTGAAGCTTTAAACGCCTCTAAAGCCTCACAGAAAGCTATTACATGAAAGGATTACAGCTACGCCATCTGATGCCTGTGATACTGTTTTACAATATCTTGGCCTAAAACACACACACACACACACACACACACACATTTAAGGTGCATTTAAGGTGGAGAGGTATCTCTCCAAAGAACTGGACTAAAACTGTTTTGCTCTTATCAATAAGACTTAATCTCATTTTGGTTAATAAAATGACCATATTTGCATTTCTATGAGAATTGTAATGTAGATCCTACTTCATGGCACACTGTTTCATTCTGAATGAGTTTACACCATCTCCTTTAATATATTAAGCTACTGCGATCACACTGAAAACATGCTAACCTATACTAAAAGCCATCCCCAGACTTTCGACAGGCGGTGTTCGCTATAAATATTCCCACAGAGGCATGTTTGGGATTTAAAAGCAGGACTGTGTATGATAAAGCCTGGCTCTATATGTGTCTAGGGTGGTGGTGTTATGGCTGAAAGGGGCACATAGCACCGAGGCTCTTTCAACAGGTCAGGTGTGGATTCCCACGACTCCCCCCCCCCAAGCCTGCAGACCACCCAGTCTAAATCCAGCTTCTGCATGCATACACCAGGCTATAGGGCATCACAGCTGCTCCTACACAATCTTTCAAAGGAAATGACTTCAGCACTTGTTTATTCACTCCTGAATGATAGTTATGTGTGCAGCGTGCACATTAGCTCCAGCATATCAGCACAGCATTATATGACACTACACTGAGACAGACTCACACATGCATTTGTGATTCACTGGTGATGTGCAGTTCCCTCAAGTTAAGCCTGCTCATATACTATACCCCATAATCTCAAACGGTGCTATCATAGACATTATTATACATTTTATCTCAGATTTTATACTGTAATAATTTGGGATGTACTGAAATTAACAATGTTGGCTAAAACTGATTAAAATAATTTAAAAAATGGTCAGAAAAACGGTTCTTTAATTTCTATAAATGATTATAAAATTAATAATTATTTCAAAAAATAAGTCTTTCAGGAATTAATGTCTGTATTTTAATAAATTGTTCTGATGTCATTAGGTTTAATAACAAGTTTAATTAATTATTTTATATCTGTATATAAAACAAATGTCAGAAAAATTACAAAAGACAATATATGAATAATTTAAAACAAACAAAATCATGAAAATAGCTAAAATGTTAAATGTGACAAAAACTAATTTATATTTAATATATTTAACTTTTCTTTGCTAAACTCCAGATATGTGACCCCGTCTGGGGAAACCCGGTAAATCCCCCCCCCCCCAAAGAGTTATATGCATATTTGTAAAAAGTACTGTTAAAGGAATCCTCAACTCAGTTTATTTGCGTCACAAAACATGAACTCATCAGAAACGCTTACAAATTTATCAAAATAAACCCAAATCTACCAGAAATGAAAAGCGACAGATGACGCGGGATAAAGTTGCTGAAGACGTCTAAAGTAAGCTGATCTGCTCACGTTTGGTGGATGGATACATGAGCTCAAACACATTTCTACAGTGAAGAGAAGTAGATCAGGAGGTGAATGACACCCAACAAGCTTGTGAACCTCTGCGGTAGAAGTAGTTCTACATCAGGATTCTAGGGGTCACGAAAACACATTTTTTTGGGAACAATCTGTAAATTCGGTGAAAGACTTGCTGCACAAAACTTTCAAGTTTCATTTTTGATACAAACCTGTACTAGGACAGATATCTGAGACTGTTCTCTTTTATTTACAGAATAAAACCAAGCGGCTCATTTTTGTGGCTAATGTGAGTGACAATAAGTTACCCAGCGGCTTTGGCCTGGTTTTCCAGGACAGGGTCACATATATGCTGCATATCTCATTCCACAGTTTTTGAGATATAGATACCGTTCCAAATCCAGATGTGGGCTTGTATACAGCTTTATGATTGTATGCACAGTTTTTTGTCCCCTTAGGAATGAATGGGGTGCAAAACCATTAGGGTTATTGCAGCAATGACTTGGCAACACCTCAGCAACAACCCCAGACACCACAGCAACCGTTTTATACCCATCCAGCCTACGCCTGGCACCAATAGGTTCATGTTCTTCAGCTCCAGAGACTACTATTCTATTGGCACTGCTTCTTATTAGAAGTGGTGTCCACAAACATTAGGACAAATCTATATATTGTTACACATGTAAGAAGCTCAACTACACAAAATTAAAAAATCTGCCTGATGAGACGATACAGGCTGTGTTGGATCCGTGAAAGCGTAATGCATTCCTCACTATTTATGAGAAACAGACTTCCAGCACCTTTCCGTGGCTCGCTGGCGGCCCACACTTATCAGTCCTGCTGCTCGCAGTTTGAAAAACACTCCAACCAGGAGATTACACATCAAATTGGTAAGATATTCAATCTCTCAGAGCAGACGGCCCAACTGCACGGTTGTCATAGGAGTTAAGATACTGCCCCGGCTCCGGCGTCTGGATATGGAGATATTGATCGAGACGTTCCAATAAAGCCCCAGCAAAAATAATCAGAAAACAAACAAATGAGTGTGCAAATGCAAACAACTCTGCCAAACACATATACCTGCTCACACACCGAGGCAGAGAGGAGGCGGATAAACACGAGAGCTCTGTGGGGGAGGGCAGAGGAGCCCGGTCCCAGCTCTGAAGCAAAGTTGTAGTAAAAGTATAAAAGATGGTGAAATAAAACATTGTAAAAGCAGGTCCGCGGAGAGCTACAACTTCAGTGTGGGCTGCAGCACTGCCCCCTAAATTTAAAGAATAAAGCCCTTAATGGACAAAAGGAGCAAAGCTCTCCTCCCGTATCACTGTGGCCTGGCTCACTACGGCTGCCTCACACTGAGAACATGCTGCGCTACGTCTGTAAACGACTTAACTGCGTCCCATCAGCGACACAGCACTCGCAGGCAATCAGTGTGGCAGCCATCCGAGAGGATTCACGATAAACATCTGAGTTGCGTCCAAGCGCTAATACTGCCTGGCGTGGACGCTCTCTGAACAAGCAAGGATGTCCTTTGGCTACTGACTGCATGGCAAATTTGTTGCATGGGCAGCATCGGCCAAACAATTAAGAGAAAAGGACTTAAGAGAGATGGTGGGTAAACGAGCTAAAATGAACAGCCACACAAGAAGGCCTGTAATGCATCAGCGAGCTAAAACCCTACGGCTAGTGATGGAGTGCTGCGACCACAGCACCTTGATCCCATGCATTAACGCGGCAACACTAAGCCCGGATAAAGGGCTCCCCGCACCACAGTCCGTCATCAAGACTGACCAGAGCAGATTACTGCAATGAGCTGAGGAAATCTTCACTGTGATTACACTGCATTACAGAAGCACAGCTGGCCACAGCACGGGCCAGCACAACTCGAGATGGACAGAGGAGTCTTTTCACACATCACTGGATGTGCTGTGGGTGAGGTCGTTAAGACGGGCAAACAAACCCAGATGCGATCCAGATAAGGGTAGACCTTCCACTCGGCAGACTTCTGGATTAAATCCCTCTTATAACTGCTGAAGTGGGAGCTTCAGATGGTGCGAGACAGTCTTAAGCCTTCAAATCAACATATCAAACAATATTTAAACTCAGAGTACACTGAGGGTGACCCTCATTTAAAATGCAGCCGAGTTACTGCAGAAAAAGGGGGTGAGATCAGTTAAAAGAAGGTCAAACAATAAAAGTACTTTTTTTTTTTTTTGCCAATTTTCTCCTTTTCCCAATGTGGTAGTCGCCAATTAACCCAACCCATTAGTGACTCTCCCCATCACTTCACACTGTCCCTGACTCTGGGAGGGTGAAGACATGCACACGCCTCCTACGTTGCGTGCGATATGGTCACCGCCTCTTTTCAAGCTACCGCCTGATACACTGTCCCTGGGAACCAACTCGCTTGGAGGAAAGTGCAGGGTCTCTAGTTCTGAATAGACCAATCAGTGGTAGGGAGAGAGAGCGCCATCTACCCACCCTGAGAGCACTGCCAATTTTGCTCTGGCAAACAGCATGACCGGGATTCAAACTCACAATCCTCTGGTTATAGTGTCAGCACCTTAACCTTGAGCCACTCGGGGCGCCTTAATAAAAGTGAATTTTATGATAAAAATAACTCTAGTATAAAATAAAAAAAAACATGAATAGTAGAAATACATAAAAACAACATATATATATATATATATATAAACTAAAATGTAGAAGTTAATAGAAAGGACAAATAAGACAAAACAAGAAAATTACAATGATGTAATTTTATTAAAATGAATGAAATAGAAATAAAATAAAGTTCTAATATCAAAAATAAGAATATAAATAATTATTAAATGAAATGCTGAAAAATAAAGATGATAAAAAATGATAAAGTGGGAGAGTGGAGTCAAGAAAGGTGGTAAGCAATTAAAAGTTTAAAATGACTGATTTCATTACAAGAGTGATTTAGGTACAATTTAGGTTCATGATGATCAGAAGAGAGGCTTTACAGCTGTCCTGATCTACCTGGGTGATGATTTAACTGGACTTTAACTGGGGCTTAATTGGAAAAATAAAGACACACGGCAAAGATGTTGTTCATGTCTAAGATTAAAGAACATCCTGTTTGGACACAATGTGTCTTGGGGTGGTCTGAGCTCTTTATATTTGTAGTCAAGCTTCTTGCAGAGATACTGCCTGGATTAGAACTGTGTGCCTTAATTGCAGAGAAAACGAACAATCGCAGCGGTTGCTGGGTGAACTCGTGAAAGTCTGTGACTGGTCGGTACAAAAGAGTCATGCCAGGAAACAAAAATAGACCATTTTGAGGAGTAGTGTGAAGTCCAATCATGTGTCTCCATCCTGATTGTGCTTCCCAAAGACCCTCTGGTTGTGTTCGAGTCTGTATGACTCGCTAGATGGTGAAGCAAGACTCCAAAGCAACTTTCACAAAAACAACAATGCCACTTCCTCCTCCTCTTCTTCTAGTTTATACATAAATGCAATGTGAGACTGGCATTGTACTCTTCCGAAAGAGATGTCAGAAATCCCATCAGACTGTTGAGGGAGGGCTGTCTACTAGATTCTACAGCATTGCTGTGAGGATCTGATTGCATTCAGCCAGTTAGTGAGTCCCCCGCTCACCCAAAATGGAGCAGAGCTCATGTTTAGTCCTTTTCTATTGGCAGTACTTCTCTACAGGGACTAGACCAGCTGAAGCTGTGTGTACATCTGTCAACTTATCATCTGAATGCATTCATTAGAAGGTCTGTCTGCAAACATTTGGACATAAAGCAGACGGAGGTGTTGAGATATAGCAGATCTGAGATTTCTGGAGGTGTTGCTGCATATAAAACACAAACAGGCTCTACTTTAGTTTGCATCATATAATAACAGGATTATGGACGGTTGCACGATTTCAAAGCTTTCCTCACAGCTTGTATGTCATGACAAATCTCATGTCTTTGCCCAAGTGTCTAAGTGTGAGTGTCCTTTCAACAAGAAATTCTGTTAAAAACCCTCACTGTGATGCTCGGTGTTCTAAATCTTTTACTGAAATCTGTTTAAAGCCTAGCTTTAATGCTTTTGACAAATACAGCCCTCCATCATCAAGCAGCGCATAAAGCATTACCATATTTTCAGAAGCTCTCAACACGAGCAGCGAGATTCATCTCTGATTTTCAAACACAGCACTCAAACATGAGTGGGTATGGTTTAAGTACAATTTAAATTTATTGTGCTTAGGAAAATCCATTTCATCCATCGTCTAGCTGTGGCTCAAACACCACGCAACTGGATGGGGAGCATTTTTGTCCTTCTTTAAATGACACCATTTGTGAAATGTCACATGACTGAGTCGATGTGCAGCTGAGGTTGTGAGAGAGAGAAGGCAGATGCTATATAAGAGAAGTGTAGAGAAGTGTAAACATCAGCCATCATCTGCACCGAGTAAACTAACGACAAATTAATAACCTGCTGGGGCAAGTTCCACACTCACCCATAAACTCCCTGTAATCAACCCATCAGTCACCTGCCACACACGGTACACCATCCATGTAAAAGAAACCCAAATGAATCATAAAAAATATCCACTCGATTTCAGTGTGCAGAAGAGTGTGGAAAAAACAGCCCATAATGTCACGGTGGTGAACACACACACAGAGCACGCTGGGCTGACGGGTACTTTTAAAATCCAGCCGCGAGCCGCTGTGCATGACGTAAACAAACCGTACACATTACTGCAATCTAGCTTCTACACCAGGCACAGCTAACATTCATACATTTCTCAAGCCAGACTAAATATTTCCAAATCTGACCTGTAAATACACTCACTGGCCACTTTATTAGGCACACATAGCTTATATCTACACTCATTTTAGATACAAGCTAAGTGCACCTTAGTTTTACATACTGATGTCCATCTGGCTCTATGGACATTTTGTTCACCCTGTTCTTCAATGATCAGGACCCCCCACAGAGCAGGTGGTTCATTCTCAGTGACACTGATGTGGTGGTGGTGTGTTAGTATGTGTTAGAGCTGCTGGAGATGTTAAACACTGTCCAGTCACTGTCCTCTATTAGACACACCTACCTTGTTGGTTCACCTTCTCCACATTGTTGAGGACAACAAACCCACCAACAGGCTACAGAGAAACAGATGGACTACAGTCTGTAATTGTAGAACTACAAAATGCACCTGTATGCTCAGTGGAGATAAGGAAATGTTTAATTACTACAGACAGTACTGATCTCCTGCTGTCTGAACTGCGCAATATGAAAGCGAAGTGAAAGTGACACAGTGACCTGTAAGCAGCCCCTTCCACAACCTCTGTGGAGAATTTGGAGCTTAGCTGTCTAGCTCAAAAACACTTCAGTTGTGCACTGTTCATGGTTTCAACCAACGACCTTCCATTCATAAGGCTGGTCCCTTCATCACAAGCCCACGGCTGCCCAAACATACAGACTACTGCAGTCTTCTGAGTAATATATCATACTCTGAAACTGTTACGATGCTTTAACTACAGACTTAAACACTGCAGATGTAAATACTGCAGAAACTACTGTTATATTCTCTCCATCTTAACTTATGTCTGTTCTCATTTCTGCCAAATTTATGTAAGTTTGTGCAATTTTGTGTCTCGCTGTTTAAACACAGTAATCCATCCATCATCACTTTGCCATACATAAAGAAATACAAAGATCCATTCATGTCAGAAGAGTTAACACTGGTCCTGATAGAAACAGGATGTCTGAAAGTGTTTAATGCCTCTAAAACCTCAAAACTCATTACACTGATCTGATCATTTTATATTTTATTTTTTAAACCCATAGCTTTTTACCTAAAAAATAAAGACCAGACTCACCACTCATTCAAAAAGAAGCCAGCAAGTGCCTCATTTCAAACAAAATACACTGAATGTTTATATCTCAGTGGTTAAATTCTGGTTTGGCATTCAAGGCATTTTACCCCACTGGACACTGTTTATGCTACTGATGTAGTGGTAACATTCACACACACACAGCTGGAGGAACATTTCAGTCACTAACGAGCAGTTTACATGTCTTTGTTGCAGCCGTTTCAAAGTGAAAGATGAAAACAGTCCAGCAGTCACATAAAATAAAATAAAAAACATTTTATGGATGTTTAGCTGTGATGGAGGGTGGTTTTCTTTCTGAAGGCAGAACTGTATCAGACATAGACTTTGGCAGGAGCTGGAGACAAACAACCTGAATCCTGATGAGCCCTGCATAAACTCTAAACCTCTGAACAGTAACATGACTCTGACTGTAGTGTAAGTACAGTCTGTGCAGAAATCAAGTTCTCCACCACAGATCAATGGCTAGAAGAAGCCCAGCTAGATCAGTGAGTGGCACCCAGGTGGAGCCATCCAGCTAGTCATCCACTTAGAGCCATCCAGCTAGTGCCACCCAACCAGCTAGACCAGGGGTCAGAAACCTTTAACACTCCATGCAAAAGAAGACACTGGGAGCCACAAATACTTTGACATCTGAAATGAAGATAACACTGTATATACTGTTTTTTTACCTCTACACTTTGTATGAACAAGTATAGTGCATGGTTTATGAAATCCATGAAGTGCTACAGACAAACTGTATTTATGTAATGAACACATTTTGAACATTTTGATATGGCGCTTGAATATAAATTATTTTTAATTATTAATAAATATTAATACATTACTTACAACATTTTATTTACATTTTATTAACAAATACTAGTTACTATTAATGATATACTAATAATAACTATTAACTATATAAGTGTTAATATGAATAATAAAAATAACATTGATCATTAATAAAATAATACATTATTAATCATTATTAAATATTAATAAACTGTTAAAAGCATGTAACATAAAATGATCACCCAATTCTGTGTTTTTAGTCAACTTCATGCCAACACATTACCACCAATTTAACACTTATGTTTGGACTGTATTGTCAGCAGACCTTATTTACGTTAAATTATACCTCATTTTTGAGTAAAATAAGCAGAAATTCAGAATTATCTTGACAATAGTTACACTTATAGGCATGTAAATGGTGACTTATCACAGACTGGTAGACGCACACACACAGACAGACTCAAATGTTAAAGTTTTAATATATAAAACCTCTAACATTAAAATACGTCTAGCTGACGTGACCCAGACAGAACAAATGCTCAACATGTTAACAAAGTGGCAGGTGTACACAGACTGTGGGCCAACTTGCAAAACATCAGTTTACAAGTCCAGACACTGTTTGATGGAGAGACACCCAACTAGAACTATCCAGACCCATCCAGTTAAAGCCATACCTGTAGTGCCACACATCCAGCTAGAGACACCCAGCTGCAGCAATTCAGCTAAAGCCATACAGCCATACATTCACCTTGAGACACCCAGCTAAAGACACCAAGCTAGAGCCGTCTAGGTAGTGCCACCCATCCAGCTACAGGTACCAAGTCAGTCATCAAGACAGAGCCAACCAGCTAGTGTCACCCAGCTAGAGCCAACCAGGTAGTGCTACACAGTTAGCGATCCAGCTAGAGGCAACCAGGTAGTGCTACACAGTTAGCGATCCAGCTAGAGGCAACCAGGTAGTGCTACACAGTTAGCGATCCAGCTAGAGCCAACCAGGTAGTGCTACACAGTTAGCGATCCAACTAGAGCCAACCAGGTAGTGCTACACAGTTAGCGATCCAACTAGAGCCAACCAGGTAGTGCTACACAGTTAGCGATCCAGCTAGAGGCAACCAGGTAGTGCTACACAGTTAGTGATCCAGCTAGAGCCAACCAGGTAGTGCTACACAGTTAGCGATCCAGCTAGAGCCAACCAGGTAGTGCTACACAGGTAGCGATCCAGCTAGAGCCAACCAGGTAGTGCTACACAGTTAGCGATCCAGCTAGAGGCAACCAGGTAGTGCTACACAGTTAGCGATCCAGCTAGAGCCAACCAGGTAGTGCTACACAGGTAGTGATCCAGCTAGAGCCAACCAGGTAGTGCTACACAGTTAGCGATCCAGCTAGAGGCAACCAGGTAGTGCTACACAGTTAGTGATCCAGCTAGAGGCAACCAGGTAGTGCTACACAGTTAGTGATCCAGCTAGAGGCAACCAGGTAGTGCTACACAGTTACCGATCCAGCTAGAGCCAACCAGGTAGTGCTACACAGGTAGTGATCCAGCTAGAGCCAACCAGGTAGTGCTACACAGTTAGCGATCCAGCTAGAGCCAACCAGGTAGTGCTACACAGTTAGCGATCCAGCTAGAGCCAACCAGGTAGTGCTACACAGCGATCCAGCTAGAGCCAACCAGGTAGTGCCACCAAGTCATTCAGCTACAGTTAACAAGCCAATAACCTAGCTGAGTCCCCCAGCTATTCACTCAGCTCAATCATCCACCTAGAGCTACAAAGCTAGAGGTTGCTATATTAGATTGTTAAAGTGTATAATATATGTTATTATAAGCTCATGTTATGATTAAAAATCACTTGCGGGACTGTTTTAATGTTTCTGTTTCACTGCAGGGAAGGTAAAATGATATTTATATCTACAGTTCTTACGTGACAGAACACTTTCCTGAGCATACTGTAGACATCATCAGTACTTAATGAACACTGAATAACTATGTTTTATTAGCAGGAACAGAAACAGTGCTGTTTAATTGGATTTGGTGCAGCTCTGCAGGTGAAACTACGGGGGGCACCGATCATGAATTTTTATGGTTGATTTAATTCCAAATTGGCTGATGGACAATGTTTTATTAGCGTTTTCAGACTTTAGACTAAATGAACACTTGGAACATACTAGCATTTATCCAGTACAATCTAGTTTCACTCTTTACTGGGACAAACCAGCATTCAAAGTTCTCTAAACATCATTTAAATCAATTCTGTGATATAATTAAAATTCAGAGTAACAGCTGGCTATTTAGCACAATCATTGATGCATATTTACAACCTGTTTATGTCAAAAAAATGCAAAATATAAAGAACACTTTTGCATATTGCCAAATGTGTGTTGTGAGCAACAACCTGCCAATTCTGGTTTTAGATCTTCATAATGTGAAGAAACATTCCTAATTCTTTAAAACACTGTATTCATAGTTTTTCGCCATTTTTAAATGTGACAATATTCATTTTTACAATCATCTCTCTGAAAAAGTAAACATTGTGATTTGTATCCTGCACTGTGAAAATGTCCCGAAGTATCATGACACCACTTGTTTGATTGGGATCAAAAATAAATATCAGTACACTATATTCTCACAATGTTTGGTTTTGTCTCAAAAACACAGGAGAAACAGTGATTAGTGTTGTGCTCCATTTACACCTCCGACCACTAGATGGCAGTTCTGTAATCTTCAGCCATTAGACTCTTCCACTCCATCAGAAACAAGTAGTATAAAGATGCACCACTGATAGATCTCCTAAAATTACTTTTAAAAATCACATACCTGTGCTCAGTTTCACAAAATATTAAGATTTATATTTAACCATAAATCTTATATCTTTTGTATTGTATCACAATACATCTGCATATTTGATTACACACATCTACAGGCAGTCTTATCAGCATAGCTGATGTAGAACAATGTCAGAGCTCCCCCTAGTGGCAGTGTCACCATTTTACAGGCAGTCTTATCAGTGTAGCTGCTGTAGAACAATGTTAGAGCTCCCCCTAGTGTCAGTGTTGCCATTCTACAGACAGTCTTATCAGTGTAGCTGCTGTAGAAATGTTAGAGCTCCCCCTAGTGTCAGTGTTGCCAATCTACAGACAGTCTTATCAGTGCAGCTGCTGTAGAACAATGTTAGAGCTCCCCCTAGTGTCAGTGTTGCCATTCTACAGGCAGATTTATCAGTGTAGCTGCTGTAGAACAATGTTAGAGCTCCCCCTAGTGTCAGTGTTGCCAATCTACAGTCTTATCAGTATAGCTGCTGTAGAACAATGTTAGAGCTCCCCCTAGTGTGAGTGTTGCAAATCTACAGGCAGTCTTATCAGTGTAACTGCTGTGGAACAATGTTAGAGCTCCCCCTAGTGTCAGTGTCACCACTCTACAGTCATGGCCAAAAGTTTTGAGAATGACACAAACATCAATGTCCACAAAGTCTACTGCTTCAGTTTTTATAATGGCAATTTGCATA